>VIAB01006054.1:67246-82841 GCA_009801035.1 Oophaga pumilio
CTAGTTTCCAAAATGGTGTCATTTTGGGGTTTTCCACTGTTTAGACACATCAGTGGCTCTCCAAACTCGACATCGCGTCCAGCCAATTCTGCGTTGAAAAAGTCATACGTCGCTCCTTCCCTTCCAAACTCTGCCATGCACCCAAACAGTGGTTTACCCCCACATATAGGGTATCGGCGTACTCAGGACAAATTGCACAACAACATTTGGGGTCCAATTTCTCCTGTTACCCTTGGGAAAATAAAAAATTGGGGCTGAGAAGATCTTTTTTGTTGAAATATTATCATTTTTTATTTTTACGGTTCTACGTTATAAACTTCTGTGAAGCACTTGGGGGTTCAAAGTGCTCATCACACATATAGATAAGTTCCTTAGGGGGTCTACTTTTCAAAATGGTGTCACTTGTGGGAGGGTTTCCACTGTTTAGGTGCATCAGGAGCTCTCCAAACGCAGCATGGCGTCCGATCTCAATTCCAGCCAATTTTGCATTGAAAAGTCAAACGGCGCTCTTTCCCTTCTGAGCTCTGCTGTGTGCTCAAACAGTGGTTCCCTCACACATATGGGGTATCAGAGAACTCAGGACAAATTGCACAGCAACTTTTGCAGTCCAATTTCTCCTGTTACCCTTGGTAAAATAAAAAAATTGGATCTGAAGTAAATATGTTGTGAAAAAAAGTTGAATGTTTATTTTTTTAAAATATTCCAGAAATTCCTGTGAAGCACCTGAAGGGTTAATAAACTTCTTGAATGTGGTTTTGAGCAACTTGAGGGGTGCAGTTTTTAGAATGGTGTCACTTTGGGGTATTTTCTATCATATAGACCCCTCAAAGTGACTTCAAATGTGATGTGGTTATTAAAAAAAATGGTGTTGTAAAAATGAGAAATCGCTGGTCAACTTTTAACCCTTATAACTTCCTAACAAAAAAAATTTTGTTTCCAAAATTGTGCTGATGTAAAGTAGACATGTGGAAAATGTTATTTAGTAACTATTTTGTTTTACATAATTCTCTGTTTTAAGGGCATAAAAATTCAAATTTTGAAAATTGTAAAATTTTAAAAATGTTCGCCATATTTCCATTTTTTTCATTTTACCGCTAACATGAAGTACAATATGTCATGAGAAAACAGTCTCATCTCAGAATCGCCAAGATCCGTTGAAGCGTTCCAGAGTTATAACCTCATAAAGGGACAGTGGTCAGAATTGTAAAAATTAACCCGTCATTAACGTGCAAGCCACCCTTGGGGGTTAAGGGGTTAAAGACCACCAATACGCATAAAACGGGGGCCGTTAAGGAGCCTTATTCTCTCATCACCGGGAATAAGTGAATAGTGCCTACCTGCACCCTTACAGCCCCGGACAGTTTTGGAGTTGATAGGGGCCAAATAACCCCTTAAATACCACTGCCAATCACGACAGCGGTATCAAAGTGGTTAAAAGACCACCTATGGCAGAATCAACCTCTGCGATTGTAATCGCGGCAGCCAATCATTACCATGGTACCCTGAAATCATCTGATGACTCCAAGGTACGGTGGCCTGTAAGATCCTGCTATGCGCAGGGTCTCACAGTCTCTATCAGAGACTCACCGAAAGGTCTCCAGCACTTCTTTACATAAATACTGCAATGCATGAGACCAACGATCACAGTAAAAATTATGCATGTCCCATAGTGGAACTTAGTGAAAAAGTGAAAAAAGTAAAATAAAATATGTAAAGAAGTAAAATAAAAAAAATTCACGAAAAGCCGTTTTGCCACTAAAAACGCAACATTTGTGATACAACAAAGGCAAATTAAGAAAAAGTACACGTAATTAGTATCGCTGTGTCTGGAATGACCTGATCTATAAAACTGGCACATTATTTATTCTGTACTGCGGATACCGTACCAAAATGTCACTTTTTACATCATAATGACACAAAAAAATTGAATAAAAAGCAATCAAAAAGTCAAATGTAAAAAAATGGTATGAATAAGAACAACAAATAGTCCTGCAAAAAACAAGCCCTAATTTGGCTCACTCAGTCAAAAAATAAAAAAGTTACAACTCTCTGAATATGTTGATGATTTTTGTAAAATATAGACTCTGGAAAATTGACACGTCTCCAACACCCCCCACAAATATAATCCAGTGAAATCTGTGCTCCCAAATCCAAATGCCCCCTCCTTCAAAGCCCCCCTGTGCCTAAACCATAGTAAGCGGCCACATGTTTGGCATTATTGTAGTGGGGAGAGAGCGCTTAACAATTTACGGGATGCGTGTTGCCAGAAGCACAAGCTGGGGACAATGTATGGGGCGCTACAATATATGGGGGCTCTAAAATATATGGGGGCTCTACACTTTATGGGGACACAAAACTGGCATATTTGCAATTCTCAAGAATAAAGCCTGATGTGGATGTTATAAAATAGTCACTGCAGCCGTAGATGAATTCATTGAGAGGTGCAATTTCTACAATAGGGTCACTTTTGGGGTTTTTCTGCTGTTCTGGCACATTCGGGGCTCCGCAAATGTTGCCTGCAAACTGTTCTATCAAAATCTGTGCTCGAAAAACCAAAGAGCGCTCCTTCCTCCTCACCCCTGACATGTGGCCTAAGAGTAGTTACTAATGACATATGGGGTATCACCGCGTTCGGGAGAAATTGCACAATAAATTGTGGGGTCCTGTTTCACCTGCTAACCCTTGTGAAACTGACAAATTCGCAACAAATACAAAAATGACATGTTTACCACTAAAATGTTATATTTCCAAGCTCTAATATTATAAGATTCTGTGATGCACTTGTGAGTTGAAAATACTCACTACACCCCCTAGATGAAATCCTTAAGCAATGAAGCTTCTAATATGGAGTCACCTGGGAGGGATGATGTAGAGACGCGTCATCCACACGAAGCAAGAAGGAGGACAGCATCGCAAAAAGAAGAGAGATGCTGGACCAAAACTAGCAACACCCATGGGACCAGACCGGACCCCCCCCATAGGTGAGCATAATAAAAGTCTTTTTTTTTATTTGCTGGTCGGGTTTGGGGCAGATATACAGCATTATAGAATACTGTATATCAGGCCTGAAAGGTGGTGGTCTTATCTCTTATTGGTCAAATCTGATGACACCCTGTAAAACTTTGGTTTTCACCTTTCCACATTCATAGCCAGTGTAGCTATAATTTTATTTTATGAAAATATTGTTGTTGGAGATCTTGTTTTTGCAAGACCAGCTAAAAATGTTTTATACATCATTTTACTCTGCCCATATGCGACATTTAAGTTTATATTACCTTTGTTTTAGCTTAAATGCAAAAAAAATCCAGTTTCAACATTTTTATTTACCCCATTTACCAATCACTAGAGATGAGTAGATAGATAGATTTGAATTTGACTCAGATTTTGTGCTGTTTTTATACAAATTCTAACATTTTGATATTCAATTCGCGGTTTGAAAAAAAAATTGCCGAACAGCATTTCTCACATTGCTGAATCATCAGAGAGCAGGCTAATGTCATTTTGCATTGCCACATGGGCCTCCCCCATAGTGCGCTTCGGCTATGACCTCTTACAGAATATCATACCTTGCACACTGGTGGTCAGTACCTGGGTCATCACAAATCAGTGGTTCCCAGCTGAGCACAGTTTGTACAGCAGAGTCGTTTTCCCTCTCTAGAGTCACTCTCCTGTAGAGTGTAAGCTCTTATATTCAGTGGGGTTCCCTCTTTTCTGTAGAGTGTAAGCTCTTATGGCCAGCAAAGTCCACTCTCTATCTCCTCTAGAGTGTAAGTTCTTATGGTCAGTGGGGCTGTCTTTCTCCTTTAGACTGTATGGTATTATAGACAGCACAGTTCCCTTTCTCCTGCAGAGTGTAAGCTCTTATGGTCAGCGGAGTCCTCTCTCCATATCCTCTAGAGTTTAAGTTCTTATGGTCAGTGGGGTCCTTGGTTCCCTGTAGAGTGTAAGCTCTTATAATCAGTGGGGCTCCCTCTCTCCTGTAGAGTGTAAGCTCTTATGGTAAGTGGAGTCCTCTGACTAATTTAGAGTGTAAGCTCCTATGCTCAGCAGGGTTCTCTCTCTCCTAGAGAGTGTAAGCTCTTATGGACAGTTGGGTTCTTGGTCTCCTGTAGAGCTTAAGCTTTTATGGTCAGTGGGGTCCTTGGTTTCCTGTAGAGTGTAAGCTCTTATGGTCAGTACGGGCCCTTAGTTTCATGTAGAGTGTAAGCTCTTATAGTCAGCAGGGTTTGCTCTCTCCTGTAGAGTGTAAGCTCTTATGGTAAGTGGAGTCCTCTGACTAATTGAGAGTGTAAGCTCCTATGCTCAGCAGGGTTCTCTCTCTCCTAGAGAGTGTAAGCTCTTATGGACAGTTCGGTTCTTGGTCTCCTGTAGAGCTTAAGCTCTTATGGTCAGTGGGGTCCTTGGTTTCCTGTAGAGTGTAAGCTCTTATGGTCAGCAGAGTCCTCTCTCTGTCTCCTCTAGAGTATAAGCTCTTATGGTCTACAGGGTTCTCTGTCTATCCTCTCTACCTCATTTATTTTCCGAACAATTACAAGCTTACTAGTATTGAGGTTTGTGCAAATTTATTCACCGCAAATTGAATTTTTCAGGAATATTCGGCGAAGTTGACAAATTTGGATTTAAAAAGATCACTTATCTCTATCAATCATCATAAATAATGTATTCACAGTATTATATAGGTTATTATTACAGAGATATCAATATGTTTATTGTAATTAATTTGTACCTATTGAAAACATTTAGTTTTCAGCACATACAATGTACTTGCAGATAGAGATATATGTGTATACATCCGCATATTGTGCTTGTAAAGAAAATTCCTATCTGGGTATTTAAATTCACTATGGCTGACTGAATTTTCCTGCCTTCCAAACATGATTTTGGATTCCCAGCATTAACAATTTTCAAAACTAGGCTAGATGTTAATTTAATATTTAAAGACATCCGCTGAGCAGGGAGAGTCCCTCACCTGGGGAGTTGCCATAATTTAGCAGTGTAAGACAGAACTATCCTCTTCAGCAGCTCAGAAGCATATTCTAAAAGTTGAAAAACACTGTGACACTCAAAACATGCATTTTCAAAAGAATATTCTTTAAAGGGAATCTGTCAGCAGGTTTGTGCTATATAACAATCTGAGTAATCTGAGGACAGCATGAGGTAGGGTCTGAGAAATAGATTTCAGGTATGTGTCACTTATTTGGCTCTGTGCTGTTATTTCCACACAGTGACTTTTTTATCACCAGGAGATAATCACTGTGGGACTAGTGCCAAGTGGTTCGACCTCGCTCCCTTCTGTAATAAGCAGCTCACTCTCAATAGACAATGTACACATAGAGCCCAGTGTGGGCGAGGTTAGCTTTCTCAGCTCAGCTGCATGCTACATCTAAAAACTCTGATTGTATCACAACTGCTGCATCCAATAAACTAAGTGACACATCATTGGATTCAGGGTCTCTTTTCCAACATTATGCTGCTCTCAGATTGAGGTAGCAAAAACTCTCTGACAGATTCCCTTTAATGTGTAGCCAATCTAAGTTTATGTACATGTGACGTTTCTGTCCTTGAGACCCTCACCAGACATACTGAAAAAAAAAAAACAGTACATCAGTGTGATCATAATGAAGGATATGTAACTGTAGACATACCAATATAACAATTTTTCAACATTGTGCACTAACCAGAAATATATACACCAAAATACGTATGAGTGACACAGAAATTGTTCATAAGCAGTATTACAAAATCTCTACAACGCTGAAGAAAATCCTAAATTAAAAATGTGCCGACTGACAAAATTCTCATTAGATACTGTATCAATTATGGCAAAAAAGGGATACTGGGTTTTCTCTGCGCTGGTGAAGATCCGGTAAAGGATCCACGGGTCAGAAGATAGCTTGGCATAAAACCACTTTGAATTATCTTCTGACTCATGGATCCTTTACCGGAACTTCAGGCAGAGAGATCCCACTAACTCAATACTATAATACAATCATTGAACTTGTCATATGCAGCCAAAATCTGGAATGAAACAACTGCTTTAAAATAAACATTTTAAAAGGGTTTTCCATACAATCACCTTCACCCAGCTCATAAACTACTAATATCCTAGAACCTTCTTTTTTTGAATGGGGCTGAGCAGCAGTGAGCCATAATGCTGGGGATTGCTATTCCTAACAGTACAGAGAAGTGCCTGGAGATCAATGTAGGAATGCAGACTCCTCGGCCAACTGATTGGTGGGGGTGCCATGACTTACTCACTGACTCTCACTCGGAGAAAACACCCACATTCCACTTGTCCTTATTTAATATAAGGGACTGGTTCTGCAGATGCTTATAGAGATGGCAGAATCAGTTCTTAATTTTTTGACGCATGTCCTGTGGTCTGATGAAACTAAAATTGAACTTTTTTTTATTATCTCTAGCTGCACCAAATATCCACAGTTATTTTAATACTGTCCTATGCAGCCTCTGGTGGGCTGTAATAAAGACCATCCTGTCTATGAGGAGCTGCAGGATACAAACCATATATCTGGCTTCCTGTCTGTAAGTAAATATTTACAGGGGGACTAAATTCAGGACACTCTCCTTAAGTTCATATGGCTTTAGGGTTAACATCCAGCAGTCATTTATGGCTCTGGTCTCCTGTGACACAAGGACAAAAAGTAGGTCACCAATAGACATGTCTAATACAGCTACATCAAGTGAAAAAATAATTAGGAGAAAAAAATATTCCTCAGATACTGCAGGCAAACTGTATCTTATCATGTTAAATGTGATCAGTAAATAATAGTCTTTGGCTCACACTCTGTTGTATTGTCTGAAACAGATAAATGTAGATCTTTTATATGAAAAATGAAACTCATTAGGTGCTCACCAATGTTATACTCCTAATGATTTTAAAGATGTCATCTAGATGTTGACAAACTGGACAATCTTGGCCGAGGTCAGTCTACATCACCACCTTACATGAGCCCAGGTTCTGATATATTAGACCCAACCCATAAAGTTGTCCATGAGCATTCACCAATTAAAGATGACCTGTGAAAAGAGTACAGTTCTTGCTCTTCTTTTATTTCCACTGCTCCCCCAAGTACTCTAGTCTTTTTTATGGTTCCAGAGATACTGGCTTCTTTATTTAGAATACCTAAAATGAAAATTTCTTGGTCTTTACCAAGGGGGCGCTGCCCATGGGCTTCTCTGGGGGTGTTTCAGATCTCTCGAAACAGGTGGCGGGTTTAAAACAAACATAAAAAAGGAATACTCAGGAGAGCAGAGGGAATAAAATAAAAGGACGCTTTTCATCTGATGACAGGTCTTCTTTATCAACCCTGTCTGGAGCTGGTGGTTGAGCAGATCTCTTATTGCTGTCATTTATGATCTTTACATTATTTCCTCAGTAACCTATTCGTGATTGACTTATGTGCATACAATAATAAAAGTTGAGCACCCAAAAAAATAAGTAAGCATGTGAGGTGTCCCTGAGGTCCAGTCGCCACAGAGGTACTGCACCTCAGTCGGAGGAGTGGTGCTCTGCTCTCGGGTAAGGAGGGGACATCACCCAGAACTCACACACTTACATCCAACACCAGAACTCTCAAGGCCAGGGAGGGACTAGGTAGAAGGTGTGGTTGGAGGAAGTAGAGAAGGACCGAAGCTTTGTGAGTAGTCAGAGAGACCAGAGACAGATAGTGAGTGGAGGAAGGAGTGGAGCTGGGGACTGGAGCAGAGAGGAGCTTGTCCATATGCCAGACGACAGAAGAGAGAAAGAAGAAGGACAGAAAGGACAGAAAGAGATAGAAGCTTCAGAGAAAAAGAGGAAGAAGAGGTCCTAGGGACACGGGAAGTGAGGAATCTGCCCGTATCCACGCTGACCGTAGTCTGGTGGTGGGACCAGGTTGCAGTAAGGTGACCGGCCCCAGTCTAGTGGAGAAAATAAGGACTCAGCTAGCTAACCGGAGGCTGCAGTATCTTTATGTGCTACAGCCACATCCGCACACATTCGCTGAAAAGGTAGCCAGATAGGACTAAGAGGATCTAGAGCACGTCGCCCGACAAGATCCGAGGCTGCTGGCTTGGGACACTGTGTGTAAAGGCGCAGGGCAGGAGAGGAGGGAGCCAACCCAGAGAGACGACCAGGAAAGGAACATCTGAAGGGGGTTCTGACACGGTGTACCCCAAATTACCTGAGAGCTGGCTGGACCACCTCCCCGGAGGACACAGCACCCCGGCTGTGGATTGTGCCAAAGAACTGTGAGTAAACTGAAAAGACTGCACCCTGATGTATCTTCAGAATTATTTACTGCATCATCTGCCCTGCACCACAACCACCACCATCATCTTCAACATCATAACTGCCCTGGGGCTTAGCTCTACTTGTGGAAAGCTGTATCAACTCTGCTGCATCACCAACAGCCCAAGCAGTCTCTTAAGCAACGTCGGCTAACACTTTTTATTGCCGAACACCAGGGGTGGCATCACGAACTTATTTCCCCACAAACTGCCCCATCATCATCTTTATTCCCTTTTACTTCATCCTTTTCATCTTCATCATTTTTATTGGACGCCCAGGGCCACAGACCAGGTCACTGCTGTCGTGACACTTCCCCTTTAAGAACCATCCGACCACGGTACCGAGTACCCCACGGCCCTGGTGGGCGCGCCACATGTGCTTGCCCTGAACAGATGAAGGGTCTGTCCTCAGAGTTATTTCGTCTCATGGGCTCAAGATATTATTTTATTATTTAACTATTTTGCTTGCTTATATATCACTAATGTATTCTGCAGCGCTTTACAGACATTTCTTCATCACTGTACCCATTGGGATCCACAATAAAAATTCCTTGTGCATTTGAAGTGGAGGCAAAACTGGAGAACGCATAGAAAACCCATGAAGACAGAAGGAGAACATTCAAACATTTGTGGATATTGTCCTTAGTGAGATCTGGACCTAGTACCCCATTCTATGCTCCTGCAAAACTACATTGCTAGCCATTGAGCTACTGTGTTGCCCTGAAATAATTCAGATAGACGCTATTTTTGGTGACAGTTGATGATCAGAAGTTGAGGGACCAAGTAATTAGAAATGAAAAGGACTGGAGAACCATGTTTGGCCGAATACATAGCCTGCCCTAAGGTCAAAGCAGTTGGGGTCCAGATAGATCATTGAGTCTAAAACATGTTCTGTTTTACAAAATGATGGTAGCATTATAAATGCTCATTATGACTATAGAAACAGGGTTATTTTCAAGAACAGGAGTAGGTAGACCGAGATTTTTGCTCTACGTGATGTTTAGATTCAGTGGGAATGGTCTATGTGTCCATGTCTATAAACAGAGGTAAGTCATCGGGCAGAAGAGAAAAAGAAAAAACTAAATGCTAGCAACTGAAAAAAAATACAAATGGTCATGATGTGTAATGAAATACAATAGTAATCAACATATGGTTTGGTCACAATATCTAGAACTTCATTATTCATCAATACGGAGAGCGTATCTGTGAGCTGCATAACTGGATGGCAGACACAGCAGGAGGGAGGATGAGGATGAGAAAGAGGAGTAGTGGTCGCATACTGTAAACAGGGAAGATAGTTTAAATAACTTTTACAGGCCCGGTGGTGACTTCATGACTGACCTTTCACCTTCTGCAAGTCAGTTTGCGCTTAGATTTGTACATTCTGTCTAAACAATGTGAAGGGGGTATGGTTTTTAATAAATCACTCTCCCTGGGCTGCCTTCTGCTTCCCATCCATCAATTTAATGCAGGGCATTCCTTGAAAAGTAGGTGGGAACTGAGGAGAGAGTGATGTTGTGGCCTGTAAATGCTGACTTCCAAGAGAAGTTGCAATCCATCATAGCTGCCAAGCACCTCTGTCTGCTGGTGTGTAAAGCGGTATTCCCCCCCAGAGTAGCTCTGTCAATGGCACAATATACAGTGCAGCTTTACATCTAACTGGCTGTGCACGCTAACACCTACATTCTGCCAATGTGTACATTAAGAGCAATGAGTGGGAGTTAAATAGTCACTGACAAAACCCAGGTAGTATTTTTTTTTGTTTCTGTAAGAATATCCGAAAAAAAGAACAGAAAACAGATGAATGTGATATTGGCGACAGATTCGAATTAAAAAGAAAAACTATAAAGTGTTCTTAGATTTACTCTGCCCAATTATTGTGAAACATCGTCCTGGGTATGCTTGTTTCCTGATAATCGAGCATAGTAAATAAGCTGCCAATCACCTAACGAACAAGCTAAACGCTCGTTCATCAGATGAAACTATTTTTAAGCAGACTTAAATATTGTACACGGCATAACATCCTGTGTAAACAGGATATGTGCTGCCGAGAACAATGGCAGTTTGTGCACAATTGGCAATTGTTCTTTGCGCATAAGAAATGTGGTTGAAATGTATAAGTCTGCTATTAAATAACCGCCGATCAGCAAACAAGTAGCTGATCGGCTGTCGTTTAATACTGCAGGTCGTGCAGTGTGAACCTGCCAGTTTATTATGTATAATGAAGGGACAGAAGTATGGATAATATGTGTTTTTCTGCACTGCTGAAGGTAATCCAAAAAAAATTCCAGGAGTCACAAAGAGACTTGAAGCGGTTTTATTATCAATGTGTTTCAAAGTCATCGTTTTCACGGCCCAATCTTGTAAAATTCTGTGATGTAGTTTGTAAGTTACAAAAAAGGCTCACTACAGCACTGGATAAATTCCTTATGGGGTTAAATTTGACAAATGGGGTCACTTGTGGGTGTTTCTGCTTGTTTGGCACCTCAGGGACTCTGCAAATGAAAAATTAAATAGTGCTCTTTGCTTTCCAAATTTTGCCATATGCACAAATAGTTGTTTTTGACCACATATGGGGAGTTATCACTGCATTCAGGAGAAATTGCATACCAAATTATGGGGTCTATTTTCTTATATTACTTACTCCATGAGAAAATTATAAACTCTGGGCTAAAACACCATTTTGCTGGAAAAAAAAAATTAATTTCTTAATTTTTCATTATCACACCCACATGTTATAAAGTTTCTTGAAGCATCTGTGGGTTAAAAATGCTCAACACACCCCTTGATAAATTCATCGAGGGATTTGGCTTCCACAGTAGGGCCACTTGTGGGCGTTTCTGATGTTTTGATATCTCTGGGGTTCTGCAAATGAGACATGGCATCCGCATATTCCAGACAAATTTATGCTCACTCCAAATACCAAATGGCGCTTCTTCCCTTCAGAGCCCTGTCGTGCACCCAAACAGCAGTTTTTGACCACATATTGGATGATGTTCCTACTAGGAAGAAATTGTGTAACAAACTATGGGGTCCACTTTCTCCTGTTACCCCTTGTGAAAATTAAAGACTTGGGGCTAAAATAACATTTTCCTGAAAAAAAATTAATTTTTCATCATCACATCCAAATGTTATAACATTCTGTATAGCACCTGTTATTTTAAAATGTTAAACACACCTCTAGATGAATTTATCAAGGGGTTTAGTTTCTAAAATGGGTTCACTTGTGGGTGTTTCTGCTGTTTTTGTACCTCAGGGGCTTTGCAAATGAGACATGGTGTTTGAAATTTATTCTAGCCAAATTTACGTACCAAACAGAAGTTTTTGACCACATTTGGGATATTGCCACATTTGGGAGAAATTATGTAATATATTTTAGAGTCCTGTTTTCTACTAAAAATTTGCAGCCCATGTAATATTTTAGTGAAAACATTTTTTTTTCATTTTTTCAATCCAATTTATTCAACTCCTGTGTAGCATCTGAAGGGTTAACACACTCCCTAACAGCCGTTTAGAATAATTTGAGGGATGCAGTGTATAAAAATGGTATCAATTCTAGGGTTTTCCAATATACAGACTCTTCAAAGTCTCTTCAAAACTGAATAGGTTAGTAAAAAATTAAATTTGTAAATTTCCTTGAAAAAGCTGCATTGCTGCTAAATTTCAACCCTTCTAACAAAATAAAAAGGACATATGAAAAATGATGCTGACATAAAGTAGATATATGCAAAATTTTATTTATTAACTATTTTGTGTGCTATCACTATCTGGTTTAAAGATATAAGTACTGAAATTTTTTCTAAATGTCATCACATTTCAGATATTTTCACAAAAAAAAAGAAAAACTTTTGACCTAAATTTATCAAAAATGTATAGTACAATGTGTCATGCAAAAAAATAAACTCAGAATTCCCGGTATATACAGTATAGAAGTGTTCCAGAGTGAACAACACATAAAGTGACACTGGTCAGATTTGAAAAATAGGGATTGGTCATTAATCTAAAAAAAAAAGGGATTAAAGCATCCAGATAAGGGATGAAAGCATCCAGATCACCATTAGGTCTTTCAAACTTAGTCAACCTAATAATTTGCCAAACTTCACAGACTAATGTCGAGAGTTACTATGTAGTTCTAGCCCATAAACTGAGATGCCAGTCTCAGCACTGGTTCAATTTCATTGTGATGCTGCATAGAAAACATAGTATTATTTATTTATAGGGAGTTGTTCAAACAATCCAGAAACTTTTTTTTATATTATAGCCCTCACCTAATTAGGAAGAGGAACAGTCATGGCATGAGGAAAGTCATAGGGTGAGTTACTTAGTCTCTGACATGCCATTACCACTCTTAAGATGTTGCCGAGGGGCTCGGAAGCTGGAAGTTGACACATTTTTTTCTTGGTGAAAGTCAAACCCGTCTCTTTTACTTCTTATCTGTGACACAAGATCAGCTAACAATGTGCTGCCAGTGGAATGTATACTTGGGAAGAATGCTACATCACATCCAGCAAAATACAGAAAAGACGAGGCTTAGTGTTTTTGGGGGATATTTTTCACTTACTTATTTTGCTTGCCTACAATATATAGCACTAACATCCCACAGCGCTTTACAGACACAGTCATCACTCACTGTCCTCATCTGGGCTCACAATCTAAATTCAGTATGACTTTCAATGTGGATGAAAACAAAGGGAGAACATACAAATTCCATGTTGCCGTGGGTCAGATTAAAAGCTAGGACCAGAAAGTAGGAATCTAAAGTAAAGATTTTGCAAACCAAAAAAAACCTCCTATTACAGAGACGAAACCTGACAATGTTGGTGATCAAAGAGGAGAAAATTAAAGGAAGTAATGAAGGAGACAGGAGAGTTGTTGTTAGAAGAGATGGGTGAACCTGAAAAGTAAAGTTTGGCGTCCGTACCGAACACCTACTGTTCGGGCACGGACACCGAACACAGACTTCACTAGGAAATCTGAGTTACTGTTTGGGTTTGGTATCCCGAACGCCGGTTGTTTGACAGCGTGGCATATACTGCTTCTGATCGACGGTAAAATCATCACGCTGGTCAGACAGCCACGGTTCCAACGCTGTCAAATGACAGCATGAGCCTGCAGCTATGATAGGAGGTATGAAGTTTACCTCCAGTCATTGGTGTCGGCTCAAATTCACCGCAGTGAAATTCTCACGGTAAACAGCAGTGAGTTCACCTCTGCACCGTGAGACTTTTCTCACTGGCAGCAGTGATCTCATCGAGGTCACTGCAGTTCATTTGCCTGGCTAGGAACGCAGCCTCAGTGACCAGCAGTAACCTCAATGACGTCACCGCTGGTCACTGATGCTGCATTCGCAGCAGCTTAGTCACCAGTGGTTCTCAGCCTGGACAGTTGCATCTTGGCGCTGTCCAGGTTGAAAACTGTTTATCCCCAGACATGGATTACGGTGTGGGACAGAATGATGGACAGGTGAGGTATATTGTTGTTTTTATTTTTGTTTTATTACAGGAGATGAGGGATTCAATGGAATGGGCATTAAGTGAGCATAACTGTGTTTGTTATTTTTAAATAAAAATGGAAAAGCGTTTTGTTTTATTTCAAATAAAAGACTTTATTCTGGCTGTGTCTTTATTTACCATATAACTATAGGACTAGTAATGGAGAGGCGTCTTATAGACACCTCTCCATTACTAAGCCATGTGCTTGATGTCACCGGACAATACAAAGGTGACATCAGCCCCATAAATATGAACCCCACTTGCCACCGCTAAAGGGCAAGTGGGCAGAGCCGATCAAAGTGCCAGAATTGGCGGAACTACTAGAAAGGTCCCATTCCAATAAGCACAGCATCACATTCAAACAGTCCCTCACTACTTTTAAGTCCACAATCACTGCAGCAAAACAAACATACTTCTCATCTCTCATATCATCCCTGTCTCATGACTCTAAACAGCTATTCAACACTTTCAATTCTCTCCTCTGTTCCCCAGCACCTCATCGCTCTCCTTTCATCTCAGATGAAGACTTTGCCTCATTCTTTAAAGAGAAGATTGACAACATCAGGGAAACTTTTGCTTAAAGTCCCCATAACCCCTCCTCATAACTACTCAACCACCCTCCACCAAAACCAGCTTCTCAGCCATTACGGAAGATCAATTTTCCTCTTTGCTCTCTAAATCACATCTCACCACCTGTGAACTTGGCCCAATCCCGACCTACCTCATCTCAAACCTTACCATAGTCTTCATCCCAACTCTAACCCATCTCCTCAACCTATCACTAACAACCAATGTTTTCCCATCATGTTACAAACATGCCTCAATCACATCCATCCTCAAAAAACCCTGCCTTGACCCATACTCTGTGTCTAGCTATTGCCCTATATCACTTCTCCATGCCTCAAAACTACTGGAACAGGATGTCCATTTTGAACTGTTCCCCCAACTCCCCTACTGCTACTTCTTTGATCACTTACAATCTAGCTTCCGACTGCACCATTCCACTGAAACTGCCCTGACCAAATTCACCATTGACCTACTAACTGACAAATCCAAGTGAAACTACTCTGTCCTCCTCCTCCTAGACCTGTCATCTGCCTTCAACAAAGTGGACCATTCCCTCTTACTACAGATTCTCTCATCTCTTGGCATCACAAACTTGGCCCTATCTTGGATCTCCTTAAACCTAAAAGATCGGACATTCAGCATCTCCCACTGACACACCACCTCCTCATCTTGCGCTCTCTATCCCTGGGTGTCCCCCAAGGTTCAGTTCTAAGATTCCTGCTCTTCTCCATCTACACCTTCGGCCTGGGACAGCTCATAGAGTCTCACGGCTTTCAGTATCATTTCTATGCTGATGACACACAGATCTACCTCTCTGGACCCAAGATCACCCCATTACTAACCAAAATCCCACAATGTCTGTCTGCTTTTTCATCTTTCTTCTCTGCTAGATTTCTAAAACTTAACATGGATAAAACAAAATTCATCAGCTTTCCACCATCTCACTCAACCCCCCAACAGATCTATCCATCAAAGTCAATGGCTGTCTACTCTCTCTAGTCCCGCAAGCTCGCTGCCTCAGGGTAATCTTTGACTCTGATCTCTCCTTCAAAACACACATGCAACTCTTTTCCACTTCCTTCTGACTCTAAATCAAAAACATCTCTCGGATCTGCACATTTCTTAGCCAAGAATCTGCAAAAACACTAGTGCATGCCTTATCAGCTCCCTCCTTGACTAGTGCAACCTCCTGCTTTGTGGCCTTCCCTCTAAAGCAGGGTTCCCCAACTCCAGTCCTCAAGGCCCAC
>VIAB01006055.1:14168-28067 GCA_009801035.1 Oophaga pumilio
TTTTGCCAGTATGGGGCCTCGAAATTCCTAGTGGCAGCCCTGCTGGACAGTCTTAGCAATGTGAAGCTCTAGGACAGTCATGGCTTTTTAGCAGCTACAGCGCCCAACAGACCAGACAATGTATAGCTAAATCACCCATTGAGTTATCAATGTCTTTTACAACCCCACTTGTCACAAAACAGTTTGGGGCCTACTGGTGTATATTAGATAATAACATTGCCTAATATGATGTTACCACCACTATGAGATCATCACACCGGTAATACCGTCAGATGAATTTTATTGTACAAGGGACTAGAGGCAGGCTAGCGAACATCAAAACAAATATATGTTGTGACAATGTAACAGGGGATGGACTCTGCATTGGGTCTTCTCCTCCCGTTTTAAAATTCCCCGAACCCTACTCCGGCCTCCAGTCTATGAATGACAGATCACTGCTGAGATTTCAAGCAGAGGGGGCAGATCATCCATAGACTGGAGGCAGGTGGAGGTGTTGGAGAATCACAGACCTAAGGATGGCGGAAGAGTCGGGAAATCACAGACTAGAGACAGGCGGAGGGGTCGGAGAATTACAGATCAAAGGCAGGCGGAGGGGTCGGGGAATTACAGATCAGGCGAAGGGGTTGGGGAATCAAAGACCGGAGGCAGGTGGAGGGGCCACAGAATCACAGACCAAAAGGGTCTGGGGAATCACAGACCGGAGACAGTGTGGAGGGGCTGGTGAATCACAGATCAGAGGCAGATGGAGGGGTCCGGGAATCACAGACCGGAGGACGGCGGAAGGGAGGTGAAGACTTAGTGCATAGTCTGGTCCCAGTGCACTAAAATCCAATTAGCAGAAAATGTCAAATGGTGATTAAAGAAGAACCTCAAAGTGGATTTCCTAGTCAAATATAACAATGTAATCTGTAGTACAGCATCATCACAGTGACAGTGACCGGTCAGCAGTCTGCATTATGAATATCTAATCAGAGCACCACAGACACCAGCCCCGCCTTAGGACACCAGAATCTCATTAACACAAAACTGAAAATAAAGATTACACAACAACCACAAGACGGATTTCATCAACCAAGGTATCATTTTAATCAGTATAACGGCGCCAACCTGTCACTGTCTGTGGGTTACTGTGCACAATCCTGCTGACAGGTTCTCTTTAAAGGAGGATAGTTAATAGCTATGATGACATCACATGCATGAATGTCCCACCTAGCAACTCTTGTAATGACATCATTGGAGATATCAGCAAGGGAATTACCCCTATAAAGTAATCATCTCAACTTTTAAGTGAAAAAAGTCTGTCATTAGACATTTGTAAAAGTGTAGAGATTGCAAAAGACAGCACTCACATCCAGTCCAAGGGTAGTCAATCTATATTCTACCAATACATTGTTGTTTTGGCTCATCTAAAGCGTTTCTAAAAGTGTGATATACCTGCAACATATCCCTGCAACCTTGTTGTTAAATACGAGACTGAAATTACTATTATTAGGTGTAATCAGCAAACACCACAATGTTACAGCTGCATCTTTAGGAACCTTTTTACCCCAGATTTGATTTTTGACACATTAATAAATCTCTTCCAGTGTGTTGCAGTTATGACAAATGATCGTTGGTAACTTTCTGACGTTTGCAATGCAGCTGGAGCCGCAGATTGTCCTGAAGGTATTTTAGTAGAGACCTTTCATTGATCAGGGAAGCAGGTTCCCAAAATACTGGCCTGCCTAGGCTCCATTTAGCCATGATCTTTTTCTGTAAGTTGCAAGTATAGTCAAGTATGGAAGCTATCAATCATGCAGAGGGTAAGAGCAGTTTTGTTCTGGACTCCATTCACTGTCTCATAAACAAATATACTGACAGAAAGTTTAAGATACATTGACAGGAAAAGGTTAACTTCATATACAGTAAAAAGGCGCAAACTTCCCTGAGGCAAGTCACGGAAACATACCTTCTCGTCTGGCCCCATCTAGGCATGCATGTACTGTACAAATAGCTAATGTTATGTTTGTTCCATGTAAGTGTAGCACGGCAGGCGAAGAACATTCAGCTACAGACTTACTGTATAGAATATGTTTTGGGATTGTTATGACAATAAGTAATAAAATAAGACTGGGCCATTAAACATGAAGAGGAACAGATGGTGTTTGGTAACAGTGTAGGACAATTCAAGCTTTTTTTTATTCTTTCCTTTTATCATCATAATGATTAAGAAACAATTAGGCAACATTCACATTCAGATGTGGTCTACGCTGAGCGCTCAGTTGGAGGCATTACATCTTTGAATCATAAAATGGTATTAAAGGGAATCTGTCATCCTGTTGAAGTTTTGGGGTTAATATTATGGGCATACAGTTTGATTACAGGTTAAATTAGCCCTACCTGTATACCTCCTTTAAGTGGGCTTGTTAAGTAAAAATCATCTTTCATAACTTTGGTCTTTTAGGCTATGGGGCGTATGCTGCCCGGAAGATGAGACTGCTTCCGGTCTTCATTATACAGGCTTTCTACTCCCCTTCTCTTCAGACATCCGTTTAATATCATGAAGGTGGGAAATCCCGCACCTGCGTATTCTGCCTGCCATCGCTCCTTTGCTCTGTTCCGCCCCTCTATGGCACTGTCTTCAATTTTGATATGCACCGGAGAGTAACTGTAACTTCCGGTCCCAGTGATCTCCAGTGAACTGCAGGTGAATTCACCACAGTACAGAGGAGCGACGACAGGCAGAATGTGCAGAAGCGGGATTTCCGGCAGCTCACATGACATGAAAGGGATGTGTGAAGAGGAGGGGAGGAGATAACTTGGATAATGAAGACTGGAGGCAGACATCTTCCAGACACAACACACCCCGTAGCCTGGAAGATCGAAGGTATAAAAGCTGATTTTTACTGAACAAGCCATCATCCAGGAGGCATACAGGTATGACTAATTTCAGCTGTATACAACCTGTATGCCCATATTATTAACTCAAAAACCTCAAAAGGAGGAAGGTTTCCTTTTAAGACATTGTTCCTGATGGTTATGGTTAATAAAGTCAACAAATTCTGAAGAAGGAATATTTGGATTTAGTTTGACTTTCTTTCGTGCAGTGTCCATCTTTTTTGTGGGACACAATAGCATAGTTGTTTATATTATTGTGTTGTCCAAGAAAAAAAACACTGGCAGAAAAGAGGTCAGATGGAGTCCAAATGTTCATCTGGTGATCAGTGGAAGAGCTGTCTAATACAGTTGAGCGAATTTGTTCGGGTTCCTTCTTATTCGGCAAACTATAGCGCTTACCGAATAAGCTGCAGAGAGAACCCTGTTGTGATACCCCTGCGGACTCCTATTCCTTTGCTGGGCATTGATTCAACCCCTTTGGCGGAGAATAAACCCCAGTTTTGGACCCAGGTGATAATTTGGGTAGCCCCGGACCACCAAGAGAATTGTAAATTTTTAGTGTTGCATAATTTGCATGACATTATTGTACTGGGTTTTCCTTGTCAATGTGTTCATGGTGACACTCCTGTGTTTTCTACCTCTCCCCAGCCTCAGCAGTTCCTCGGCTATTTGGCTGATTATTCTGATGTGTTTAGTGAGAGTAAGTCTGCGTCCTTACCTCCTCATAGGAGTTATGATTACGCGATTGAGTTAGTGCCCGGTTGTAAATTTCCCATGGGTCGGCTCCTCAATTTGTCTGTACCTGAGCATGATGTTATGCGATCTTATATCAAAGAGTCATTGGAGAAGGGTCATATTAGACCGTCCTCTTCACCCTTGGGTGCCGGCTTTTTCTTTGTGGCCAAAAAGGATGGCTCATTGAGACCATGTATTGACTATCGTCTCCTTAATAAGATTACTGTTAAATATCAGTATCCGTTATCCCTGATTTCCGAAAGGTGCTAGTTGGTTTACAAAGCTTGACCTTAGGGGGGCGTATAATCTTATTCGCATTAAGCACGGGGATGAATGGAAGACGGCATTTTGAGTACCTAGTGATGCCTTTTGGGCTCACTAATGCCCCTTCCATCTTCCAATCTTTCATGAACGATATTTTCCAGGATTTTGTGAATAAGTTTCTGATCGTTTATTTGGACGATATTTTGATTTTTTCCAATGACTGGGATTTTCATGTGGAGCATGTTCGGATGGTGTTCCGTATTTTGAGAGAAAATGCTTTGTATGTCAAGGGATCAAAATGTCTCTTTGGTGTACAGAAGGTTTCATTTTTGGTATTCATTCTGTCTCTGTCTGCTATTGAAATGGACCCTGTCAAGGTTCAAGCCATTTCTGTTTGGGTTCAGCCCACTTCATTGAAGGCTCTTCAGAGATTTTTGGGTTTTGCTAATTACAGGTAAGTAATTACGGTAAGTAAATTTATAAGTAATTTTTCTGGTCTTGTGAAACCACTGACTGATTTGACCAAAAAGGGCTCTGATGTGGTAAATTGGTCTCCAGAGGCAGTTTCGACTTTTCAGGAGCTTAAGTAGAGATTCACTTCTGCTCCTGTTCTGCAGCAACCTGATGTTTCTCTCCCATTTCAGGTGGAAATAGATGCTTCTGAGATTGGTGCAGGAGCTGTTTTGTACCAAAGGGATCCTGTAACCTCTAAGATTAACCCTTGTGCCTTCTTCTTCCGAAAATTTTCCCCAGCTGAAGGTAATTATGATGTGGGGAATCGGGAATTATTGGCTATGAAGTGGATGTTCGAAGAGTGGAGACATTGGTTAGAGGGAGCCAAACATCAAGTTGTGGTCCTCACTGACCACTAGAACTTGATCTATCTCAAATCAGCCAAGTGATTGAATCCTAGACAGGCCAGGTGGGCCTTGTTTTTCACGAGTTTTAACTTTGTGGTCTCCTTTCACCTGGTACTAAGAATGTTAAGGCAGATGCCCTCTCTAGGAGTTTCCTTGCGGATTCTCTTGATGTGACTGAGCCTATGGCCATTCTGAAGGAGGGTATGGTTCTTTCCGCTATCTCACCCGATTTGAGACTGGCCCTGGAGCAATTTAAGGGGGATAAATCAGAACGTTGCCCTGCAGGGAAATTGTATGTCCCAGACCAATGGAGGAAGAAAGTTATATCTGAGGTTCATTGCTCTGCGTTGGCTGGTCATCCTGGTATTTTTGGTACTAGAGATTTGGTGAGTTGGTCCTTTTGGTGGCCTACTTTATCTCGTGATGTCAGGAATTTTGTGCAGTCCTGTGGGACTTGTGCTCGGTCCAAACCTTGCTCTCACTGTAGTGGATTGTTAATGTCATTGCCTGTACCCAGGAGACCATGGACCCATATCTCTATGGATTTTATTTCCGACCTCCCTGTCTCTCAGAGAATGACCGTTATCTGGGTGATCTGTGATAGATTTTCCAAGATGATTCATCTTGTGCCACTGCCGAAGTTGCCATCCTCTTCCGAGTTGGTGCCCTTGTTTTTTCAGCAGGTGGTTCGGTTGCACGGCATTCCGGAGAACATTGTGTCTGACAGAGGAGTCCAATTTGTTTCCAGATTTTGGAGGACCTTTTGTTCTAAACTGAGAGTTCAGCTGTCTTTCTCCTCTGCGTTTCACCCTCAGAACAATGGGCAGACTGAGAGAACAAACCAGACCTTGGAAACTTATTTGAGATGTTTTGTGTCTGCTGAGCAAGATGACTGGGTCTCTTTTTTGCCCTTGGCTGAATTTGTTATAAATAATAGGGCCAGTTCTGCAACATTGATGTCCCCTTTTTTCTGCAATTTCGGGTTTCATCCTCGGTTTTCTTCGGGGCAGGCTGAGTCTTCTGTCTATCCGGGTGTTGACTCTATGGTGGAGAGAATGCAGCAGATTTGGGATCAAGTAGTGGATAAGTTGTCTCTCTCTCAGGAGAGGGCCCAACGGTTTGCCAACCGGCATAGGACTGATGGACCTCGGTTTAAAGTGGGTGATATGGTTTGGTTGTCCTCAGGAAATATCCCTATGAAGGTGGCATCTCCAAAATTTAAGCCAAGGTTCATTGGACCTTATAAGATCTTGGAAATTCTTAATCCCGTTTCCTTCCGTTTGGCTCTTCCAGGGACGTTTAAGATTCATAACGTCTTCCACAAATCTTTATTGTAAAGGTTTGTTGAGCCAGTGGTTCCTATGGCTGTGCCCCCTGAGCCTGTTTTGGTTGAGGGCAATCTGGAGTATGAAGTGGAGAAGATATTGGATTCTCGTCTGGCTAGACGGAGACTCCAGTACTTGGTTAAGTGGAAAGGTTATGGTCAGGAGGACAATTCTTGGGTGTTTGCTTCTGACATTCATGCAGATAGATTGGTTCGCGCCTTTCACCGGGCTCATCCTGATCGGCCTGGTGGTGCAGGTGAGGGTTCGGTGACCCGTCCTCAAGGGGAGGGTACTGTTGTGAACGCGCTGGATTCTGAGTTGAGGCACCCTCTGGTGGCTGCTGATAGTAATGAAGCTACCTTGACTGACAGAGGCCCTTCAGCTGAGGATTCAGCTGCAGACAATTGGCAATCTGGGAGTGATGACTGGGGAGATTTAAGGGAGTAACTTTCCCATGATCCTCGCCATGAATAGTTGTCTCATCCTGGTCCAGTTTGGAAGTCAGCTTGTTTTCTGCTGTCTCCTGCAACTTTCAGATAAGTTATTTTCTGCTTGTTTCTGTGGTTTTGTTTTCCTTTGTTTTTTTCTGCCCTTCTGGTGTGAGGTCAGCTGGGTCCCCCTGCTGGGTCCTGCGCTGGTCTCTGTTTCTCATTTATCTCAGTTTTTTGTCAGTCCCTGTTATTTCAGTGGCTGCTGGGTAGCTACCTGTTCACACCAGAGTTCTGATCTAGGGGGGCAGAGATCGTGTGGTCTCAGTATTTTTGGAATCAGAAGTGTTGGAATTTTTCCTAGGGTTTTGCTGGATTGCAGACAGTATTCTTTCCTGTCCTATCTAGATAGTTTTGGGCCCCAGCGTTTCCTTATTCTATTTTCTACCTGAGTGTGTTTTTCATCTTGTCTCACCACCAATATATGTGTGGGGGCTACCTATTCCTTTGGGGTGCTACTCCGGGGCAGTTAGCTTTCCCCGTTCTATCTTTAGGCTTAGCTAACTCTCCGGCTGTGTCGTGGCATCTAGGTCATCGTAGGTACGTCCCACGGCTGCTTCTAGTTGTGCGGTTAGTTTAGGGGTCTGCAATCCATTAGTTACCAACTTCTTTCCCTTCGAGAAAGCTAATAGCGAAACGTGCGTCAGGGACGGCACAAGGCACCCGGGCACTTTGGCACCTATACACCATGGGTAAGCACTGAGGCAATTTTAGTTTTTTACTTTTTTCTCCTTCCACATTTTGTTTCTCCCACTTGGGAGTCTGTGTGCACTCAGCATTATTCATCTCATTATCTTCGCATTTTATACTTTGATTTGATTGCGCACTATTTTTGTGTACCTATCACGTTATTTGATTTGTACACATATGTGGTTTTTTGGCACTATGGTGTGTATATGTGTTTTGGGGATAAAATAGTTACAATTTTGTTATGGTCCCTCTGTGTCCCGAGCCTATATATTTTTAACCTATAGGGGTATCATTTTTTGATAAACATTTTTTATGTATTAATTTTGTATTTACAATAAAATATCCAATATTTTTATACCTTGTATGGAACTCCGTTTCTCTCTGTTTTTTTGATATATTTTGGAGTATACATATTTAAGATCCTGTTACAGTCCTGAATTTTAATATTTCTTTCTTGATTCATTTGGATCATATATATTTTTTATATTCAGGTTATATTGGGATTCATTTAATCAACTTCTCTGGGTGTCTGGCTGCCTTGGCTATTTTTGTTACTGTCCTCCTCGGCTACCAACTCATAACAGAACCCGGCTTCCCGGATTGCGTCGGCTGATCAGCTGTTCGGCACCGAAGCTGCATGTGTCGTGGCTGTTTGATACGCTCAACTCTACTGTCTAGAAGTTATCACCTATCCACAACAATTCCTTACTAGAAAACCCCTTTAAAAATATTGAATTTGTTTTGTTTGAATTAAGTCAATTGTAAAGTTTAGCAATAAAATCACAGTACCCTAGTCCAGCAGTAGCATGGGTAGTCCATGGCCATCATACCAGAGCCCTGCAAACCACCTCCCACTTGCAGTATACCTGATGCCTTTTCTAATTAGTAGACCTTGCAACATTTTATTGGGGTGCAGTGCACACTTCACGTGAGAAGGGGTCTACTAATAAGACACTGGGTAGAAGGAAGTTTGAAGTACTCTGGTTTGGTGGCAAAAGACTACTAGCAAATTGTTGAGTTAGGAGCTTACATGTCTGTTTTAATGACTAAGAGTATCCTCTATAAAAATAAATCTAGAGCATCTTTTCATAAAACTCTTTGTTATACCTTTCCTCCTATAAAACAGAGGGTGGTAAAAAAACACAAAAACACGACCACAGATCCATATATAGCCAAAATGACAAAATTCTTTATTAAATATTCAATACACAGGTAAATGCAATGACAGTAAAAGCTAGCACTCATGTGAGAAAACGCGCAGTAATGGAAAAGAGCGCACTCAGAAAACCGGGTACAATCGAGCATATAACATATTATTCATATTATTCAGGAGCTGTTATATTACTCCTTCGTCAGGGGCCCCCTGACGAAGGAGTTAATCCGAAACGTGCGTTGGGGCAGACGCACCAGACACCGGGTCTCTCTGAGCGTGCCACGTGTAGTTCCCACCGAGGTATATATGTTTGTAGGCATGTTTCATCATTCGGCTTAGTTGAGCTGTGTTATTTCTGGCACAAGATGGGCTCATAAGTAGTTAACTGGCCGTACCTTGTATCTGGCACATTAAGATGGGCTTATAAGTAGTTAACTGGCGGTACTTTTATATCTGGCACATTAAGATGAGCTCATTAGTAGTTAATTAGCGGTACCTTTGTATCTGGCACATTAAGATGGGCTCATAATGAGTTAACTGGCGGTACATTTATATTGGTGAATATGATATTGGCACAGCCATGTGTCTGTTTATGGTATACATACTATCAGTGATTCTTTTGGCCATAAGCACACATGATATGACGCTGGTCTGTGAATAGGACACTCTAATATTGTACTAATAATTTTTTATCTATAAAGTGTGTCCAGTTTAATATTTTCGTTTTGAGATTTTTATATCTTATTTTTAATACAACTGTGTACCCTTTAATAACAGCTCCTGAATAATATGAATAATGTTATATGCTCGATTGTACCCGGTTTTCTGAGTGCGCTCTTTTCCATTGCTGCCCGTTTTCTCACATGAGTGCTAGCTTTTACTGTCATTGCATTTACCTGTGTGTATTGAATATTTAATAAAGAATTTTGTAATTTTGGCTATATATGGATCTGTGGTCGTGTTTTTGTGGTTTTTTACCACCCTCTGTTCGTTGTTCATACCATAGATCCAGGTGAAATAGTCCTAGATGGCATTCCCATTTGGGGTGATTCGATATATGATGTATTTGCTTTTATTCATTAGTTTGTTTTATGACTTTCCTCCTATAAGAATTACTGTACTTAGGTGTTGTGTATACCTATACCAGTGGCGCACAACCTTTTCTGGTCAGAATATTCCATTCCCAATGGCCACAAAAACACTGTGGAAATCCACACCTTGTAGAAATCCCTGAGCACATCTACCGTAATTCTGCAGTTTTACATTTTGCGCTGCATCGACCTATTGCAGAGATATTCACATTTGTTTCCTCATAAAAGCAGTATGTGAAATCTCTATTTGCAGTCCAACTGTTCGTTTCTTCAAAGTGTTATTTGGGAGCATGCGCTTTCACATCTCCATTCTAGATGCTGCCAATCCAATCTCTTTAAAGAGTAACTATAAAGTAACTTTTCAGAATAAGCCGTCATATGTTTGTGCATGAGGGATACCACTATATCTGACCATTATATGACTTGCATCCTGCATTTTTACCCTCTGCAGGCTCTATCTCTTAATTTTGCAAATGATGCCGAGCTTCTGGAAGGAGGTTAGCTGCTGTGATGTCTCCTATACACTTCTCCTATGGCTTCTCACTCCTCCCTTCATTATAGAGGGTAATAAGAGGTATAGCCTGAGAAAATTGGATTTCAGCTGTTTGTCAGAGTGGATGCCAAGTTCAGGAGGAAGGGGAAGAAGTGGCTAATAAGTGGAGAAAAAAACATCAGATTTTTGTGGTAAGCTATATTACAAAGTTTGTTATATTCAGTCATACAATAGAATTATACAAAGTTTGTTCAAAGTTTCCCTTTAAATGGGTTTTCCACAACTTTTATATTGATTATGTATCCTTAAGACATTCAGCACCCCCACCGGTCAGTTATTCCCAGTGCTGACCAGATGCGATTGTGGAGTGGAACAGCATTCTGAGTTACCTGCATACTGGCAGCAGCAGGGTATTGCAAGTCCATTCCTACTCATTCAGATAGGAGTGGGTGTGCAGTACCTAGCAGCGGCCACTATACAATTGATGGAGCTGTGCTGTTCCTTCTGCAACTGATAACATCCAGCCACCACTGGGAACAGTTGATTTATTGGGGTGCTGGGTGTCAGACCTCTACCGATTTTAATTTACTGAGATAATGATTTTGGGGTTTTCATTGGCTGTAAGTCATAATCATCAACATTAACAGAAATAAACAAATGAAATAGATCACTCTGTTTGTAATGACTCTATATAATAAATGAGTTTCACTTTTTGTATTGAAGAATTTAAATAAATTAACTTTTGATGATATTTTAATTTAGTGAGAAGCACTTGTATGTCCTTTTGTTGCAATCTTTGAGGCATCACTTGTCCTGCAGTTCAGTGTAAGCCACAGTCACCCAGCATTATGAATGCATGAGTGGAAAAATGGGATAAATATGTATTCTGCTCCATTGTGCAGTAGATAGATTTTCTAACCATTAATACACAACTGCATGTCATGGAGGTGCTCAACGTCATCACTAAAACATGTCTTGGTCTGATCTCTTCATCTGTTATTATTATTTATGTAGCGCCGACATATTCCGCAGTGTTTTACAAACATGGTTATCTCTGTCCCCATTAGGGCTCACAGTCTTCATTTCTATCAGTATGTCTTTGGAATGTGGGAGGAAACCGGAGAACCCAGAGAAAAAATATTCAAATACCGAGAGAACATACAAACTCCTTGCAGATGTTGTCTTTGGTGGAATTTGAACTCAAGACCCCAGCTAAATCTTTAGTTCATGATTAAAAATAAGCACTATACATTACAGTACATTGTCTATCACACTGCCGGACTAAAATATTCATTTATTCTGATATTTTCACTATGCCAGACTGGCCAAAGTGGCATTGAGTCACCCTTTCCATGAACCCAATGTGGAGGGTGACATCATCACACGCATGCTCTATGGATATATGTGGAGCTATAGAAAATGGCTTAGACAGCTGCCTTGGCCGCTGAGCAGTATCATAAAGCAGAAGTGAGAGTTTTCATATAGTTTCTTGTAGTTTATATTGGACCAATTTGTAGATTTCTTCGTCGGCATTGCCATTATCATCTCATATGTAAAATGTATGTGTTTTTAAACCATATGTAATTACTAATTAAAGAAAAACAACTTCATCCAGAGCTGGAGACTTCATCTGCCAACAGGTTCCTTGTTTTATAACTTAGCATTAACCAGCAAGGGCTGAGCAGTAATGAAACAGACCTCAATAAAAAAGGGAGGAATGGAGAGACAGAGCAATGATGTCCTTCCTTGGCAAAGCTCCTCAAGGCTATGAATAAACCAAGGTTATTTTTAGCTTCACTTTTTCTACTATGACAGCAAAGTTTTCAGATTCACTGTTTTCAAAGAAGTTGTTTAAAAAAGTAGCTAAAAATATATTTACTCCTAAAGCAGCATTTTATACATACTGTAAAAGACACATTACCAGAGCAATTCAAGGGAAGTCAGATCAAATATCAATAATCAAACTCCCACAGAAAGATATTGTAAAGATGAAGCCCCATACATGACCGCTAAGTCCTGATTAGATACTATGGGTATCCGTAACATTTCATGCTTATTTTGTCAATATGCTATTGGTCTGATCTACTTTTTTAGCTCAATTAAATATTGCATTTTCGTTTTATTACTATACTGTGGATTAAACATTAAAGGGAACCTGTCAGGTCCCCCGTGCCCCCAGAACCACCAGCAGTTGTGTCTGCATATATAAATACCCTGCCTAACAGTCTCTGTATTACATTACACACATAAACAGATCTTTACAAAAAATAGTTCTAAAGTCTGTTCATGATATGTGAATGAAGGCTTTGACTAGTCGATGGGGTGTTAGTGTCCCCAGACTAGTCGGCCCACTTAGCTGGTTATCACACCGCTGTGGGCATGATATCATAACTTACAAGCGCTGGCGTCATCGCTAGCACTATACTTACCTTGTGCATGCACGCGGCTTCTTCCCCTCTCATCATTGATCCTCTGAAGCCGGGTATCTGTAATTTAGAGCATCTCCAAGTAAAACCTAATATTAATTATCCAAAAGGAGAAAAACAACAAAGGGAGTAAGAAACGTGGCAACATCAGAGGAAAGTTAAAAAACAAAAAAAGGAAGAAGGAAGAAGAGTATATAAATAAGGAAAGTATTCTCACCCACATAGTGGTTACTCATAGAGATGAGCGAACTTGTCCGGAAAATGTTCTCCAATTTCAAATTCGGCACCAACGTTGCACATTCAGATTCCAGAGCTTTTTCCTAAAAGTCATTGAAAGTTCGGTAAATGACAGAGTTCACTAAGGGCTCTTTCAGGTATGAAAACTTAATTCCAGCTCACCCAGTTGCTCTATGCTCATCCACCTGGGGCTCAGACACCGGCCTCGCCCTGGCCTCACATCAAGAATAATAGAAAAAATTGGAGTCCGGCTCAACAGGACTGGATTTTCCTTTTCTTTTTCAAAAGAAATTATAGTGCATACAAAAGAAAATTTTCATGGTTGACATGACACAGTCGACGCGTTTCGGCTGCACTAAGCAGTCTTACTCATGACTCTTTCAGGTATTCAGTGCTTCCAGTAGCATCACGGGCTGCAAAACGTCCTACACATGCGCACACTGATGACATCCCTGTGTCATCAGTGTGACACATACCGACGCCTGGGAATCAGTGGTACTGTTTGCGCTGTTCCCCGTTGCTGGTTGCTGAAGTGAAGACAGCTCACATCAATGTCCCCTGCTTGCTTGCAATCAGTGCGAGCAGGGGACAATATTTAGAGCTGTATTCAACTGTTAACAGCGAGTGCAAGCGGCGGTTGATGGGAGCATTCATCAGCTGCCACCTGTGCAATAAATAAATAATTTAAAAAATGACTTGGGTTTCCTCTGTATTTTTGATAACCAGCCAGTTAAAACTGACAGCTGCGGGCTGCAACCCTCAGCTGTCAACAATAGCAAGGCTGGTTATCAAGAATAGAGGGGTCCCTTACGCTGTTTTTAATTATTTAAATAATTTAAAAGAGCGCCTAAACAGCAGTAACTACCCCAAATGTGATCCCATTTCAGAAACTAGACTACTCAAGGAATCTATCTAGATGTGTGGCGAGTACCTTAAACCCCCAGGTGCTTCACAGAAGTTTATAATGTAGAGACATGGAAATAATCAAATTTTTCCCACAAAAATGTCCTTTTAGCCCCCCTTTTTTCCCACAAGGAAAAAATCTACCCCAAATTTGTTGTGCAATTTTTCCTGGGTACGCTGATACAATATATGTGGGAAAAACTACTGTTGGGGCACACGGCAAGGCTCGAAAAGGAAGAAGTGACGTTTTGGAATGCAGACTTTCATGGAGTGGTCTGCAGGAGTCATGTCGCATTCATAGAATCATAGGATCGTAGAGTTGGAAGGGACCTCCTGGGCCATCTGGTTCAACCCACT
>VIAB01006055.1:40284-54193 GCA_009801035.1 Oophaga pumilio
GCTACAGACTCGCACAAGAATCGTGCGAGTCTCTCGCATGTGAGTATGAGCCCTAAGAGAAGGCAGTAGGTACCTTAAATGGTGCTGGGACAGTTGTGAAACAACCTGTATAAAGACTATGAGAGCTAACAATGTGATTACAGTGTAACAAAATGTGATGACCCTAATAAAGCATGGAGAATATATGAAGGGGAAAAAAAGTATCAATATAGTTAAAAATCTAAGTTTATTGTAGATAATTAACAGGATCCTATATTCACATATGAAGGACATCTACACAAATCTTACCCTCTTCCAGACTGGAGAATACATAATTATAGTAATTGATGAACTTTGTAAAATAACGACAGCTAATACAATGTCAAAAATAAATGGTAATGCAGTACTTTGAAGACCCTTTCTAACTAGATAAACAAGAAAACAGGTATAAACACTGATTACTAATAGCCCTTGAAATTTTAGACTTTGGATCTTGCCACCTTTCTATAAATTGTGAACAAAGAATTCATAGCAATATAAGTGAAGACTCATCAGACACTCTCAAGAACTGACTTGGTTAGGTATGTCTGAAGATAACCTCAGTATCTCATGAAAAGCATGTTTCTTGAGAGACAAAAAGAACCTTCAGATACATACCACATGTCACACAATCCTCTAAGGCACTTGAAGCTGAAACTAACATATCAGGGGCCATTTTCCCACGTTCTTTTGACATCTAGTTGCTATATCAAGGCAGAAACAAATGGTCAGCTTCTAAAAACAGCAGCATTCAAGACATGCCCATCATATGATGTAAGTCGCTGATGAGATGCTAGTTTACAGACCAGAGTAAAATAAAAACCAAATTTTTATGGCTCTAAAAAAATTTGATTTCAAATAATTTAAAAGTAAACTACCATGACAGCATTAACCCCTTAGTGACCGAGCCAATTTTGACCTTAATGACAAGGCCAATTTTTACAATTCTGACCACTGTCACTTTATGAGTAGACATGGGCGGACATCTGGATGTTCGGGTCCGGCGGGTTCGGCCGAACAGTTACAAAAAGTTTGGGTTCGGATACCAGAACAGTACCTGGACCCTATTCACTTGAATGGGGGCCCCGAACATCCAGTGTTTGCCATGCTATCATGTGCATGACAGTGCAGCAAACACTGCTTCTGATCGGTGGTGAAATCATCCCCACCGGTCAGACAGCCGCGGTTCCCACACTGTCAAAAGACAGCCTGAGCGCTCAGCTATGATCGGCGGTATAAAGTTTACCTCTGTTCATTGGTGTCAGCGGATGGGACTACAGCTCCCATCATCCGACACCTGCTTCAGCTAATAACAGTGACAGCATGAACGGATGATGGCTGCATTCATTAGCCGGCTCCTGCTCTGTATATAAATAATTAAAGAAACAACCCGGGGTGGGTTCCCCTGTATTTTTGATAACGAAGCAAGGCAAAACTCACAGCTAGGGGCTGTCAGCTTCAACAAGGCTGGTTATCAAGAATAGAGGGGTCCCCACTCCGTATTTTATAATTATTTAAATAATTTTAAAAAAGTCGTGGGATCCCCCCCATTTTTGACAACCAGCTTGCTAAAGCAGACAACAGGGGGCTGGTATTCCCAGACTGGTAAGGGGCCATGGATATTAGCCCCCAGCCTAAAAATAGCAGCCCGCAGCTGCCCAGAAAAGGCACATCTATTAGATGAGCGAATTCTGGCACTTTGCCCAGCTCTTCCCATTTACCCTGTAGTGGTGGAGCGGTGGAGTTGATGTCACCTTTGTATTGTCAGGTGATATCAAGCCTACGGCTTAGCAATGGAGGCACGTCTATAAGGCACCTATCCATTACTAATCCCATAGTTATATGGTAAATAAAAACACAGCCAGAATTAAGTCCTTTATTAGAAATTAAAAAAGTAAAAGTGTGTTTTGTTTTATTTAAAAATAACAAACACAGTTATACTCACCTAGTGCCTAATTCCACTGAATCCCTTGTCTTCTGTAAGAACATAAAAATAAAAAACAATAATATCCCTCACCTGTCTATTTTTCTGTCCCACGCCGTAAGCTATGTCTGGGGGAAAAACAGTTTTCAACCTGGACGGTGTCAAGATGTGACCGTACAGGCGGAGAACCACTGGTGAACGAGCTGCTGTGAGCGCAGACTCAGTGACCGGCGGTGACATCATTGAGGTTACCTCCGGTCACTGAGGCTGCGTTCCCAGCCGTGCTGAACTGTCGTGACCTCGGTGAGATCCCCCGCTAGCACCGTGAGAAAAACTAGATTTAGCAATTTTCAAACTTTTAATTTTTGTGCCCATAAATCAGAAAGTCATGTCACACAAAATTTCCCACATGTCAACTTTTCTTCAGCACAATTTTGGAAACAATTTTTTTTTGTTAGAACATTATAAGGGTTAAAAGTTGACCAGCGAATTCTCATTTTTCCAACAAAATTGACAAAATCATTTTTTTTTTATGAACCACCTCACATTTGAATTGACTTTGGGGGGGTCAATATTAAAGAAAATACTCAAAAGTGACACCATTCTAAAAATTGAACCCCTAAAGGGGCAGAAAACCACATTCAAGAAGTATATTAACCCTTCAGGTGCTTCACGAGAACTAAAGCAATGTGGAAGGAAAAAATTAACATTTAACTTTTTTCACAAAAAATCTACTTTAGATCCAAACTTTTTTTTATTTTCTCAAGGGTATCAGGAGAAAATGAACCACAAAATATGTTGTGAAATTTCTTCTGAGTACACTGATATCCCGTACGTGAGGGAAAGCCACTGTTTGGGCGTGTGGCAGGGCTCAGAAGGGAGGGAGCACTGTTTGACTTTTTGAACGCAAAATTGTCTGGAATCGATGGCGGGCACCATGTCGTGATTGGAGACCCCCTGATGTGCCTAAACAGGGAAACCCCCCAATTCTCACTCAACCCTAACCCCAACATACCCCTATCCCGAACCACAACCATAACCACAACACTACTCTAACCTTAACACAACTATAACCCCAACACAACCATAACCCCTACCCAACAATAATTCCAGCACAACCCCCAACACAACCCTAAACCTAGCCTCAACCCTAACTGCAAAGAATGGAAAAAAGTAAAAAAAAATTATTTTATTATTTTTACCTAAGGGGGTGATAAAGGGGGGTTTAATTTATTATTATTTTTTTATCACTGTGATAGGATCTATCACAGTGATCACAGTAAGCCAATAGGAAAAAACTACTGTTGCCAGGTTCCTGCCGGGAGATCTTGAGCATGCACCCGTCATTTTCTTCCAGGAAGATTATGCGGAAGGCCGGGGGATGGAGCAGGAGGGTCTGGGGATGGCAGATCACAAGACAGGGGACGGTAAAAAACCGACCCAAATCATGTTCTCCGGGGTTTCAGCTACCCCTGGTAACCGAGACCCTGGGTATTTTCCGACGCTGGGGGGCGCTATACACTTATTTCTCAGCGCCGTTAATAAGCGGTGCTGAGAATAAGTACTCTTTACTGCCGCCGTTAAAAGGCGTATCAGCGGTCGTTAAGGGGTTTAAGGCTTTTCTTCTCTCCAATGGATAAAGTACATTTTAATCAGCTGAAATACAACTTTACTTCATCTACAATCAGCAGAATCCAAAATCCTCCCATAGTGTAGCTGTATTTCATCCAATGGTGTTGCCATCAGTCCTGCTGAAACTGAAGTTCTACAAGCGATCACCTACTGTCATGAGTTTCCCCTAATGAGAAACTAGACACAGCAGCACATCCAGACTACCATCTGTGGGTTTTACTTTAGTCACACGCAGGTGCTGGCTGGCAAATTTTTAGCATGGAGGGGCAAGCTGTTTATTCTGTGCCCCCTCATCACACTCCCCCCTCCATGGCTTACTGTCCCCTCCTGGCTGTGCCTTTACACTGTTCCCCATGCTACCCTCCCCACACTACTCAAGTCTCTGTTCTGTGCCCACTCACACTTTTCTCCCCATCTGTCCCATCACACTATTCCCCTCAAAAGACTCCCTCCTTACACATTTTCCCATCTCTCAAACTGTCTCCTCATATATTTACCCCCTCACTGTCCATACTTCCTCCTCATACATCCCCCTACTCCCCATGTGTTCACACTCATCCCATCACCCTTGCTCCCAATACTCTGTCCGCCTAATTTTCCTCCTTGTTACTCATACTGTGTCTGCACCCATCTCCCTACTCACCATATTGGGTCTACACCCATCCCCTCTCCTGCTCCCCATACTGTGTCCGCATACATTCCACTATTGCCTCCCCATCCTGCGTTCACATCAATCCTCCCCATTCTGCATACACACCTATCCCCCCACTCATCATACCGTGTCAGCACCTATCCGGGGTAGTGTGAGGTCAGTACTGCCTATAATCTCACCCACATATAATATAATAATAAATTCCTGTAATTAGGTTAGTTCAATCTCAATGGACATCTTATTCACATGTGTATATACCAGTAGAGGAGCAATGAAGGATGTGGGATTAGTTATGTGAATGAAATATAGCTTTTACTAATTATATACTGTTATTTAAAAGCATCATATACCCAGTATTGTATTGAGTATATACTGAAACACTACTGCATGCCTGAAAATGTATGTGCCATGCACCTGTGACCCATTAAAGGCCCTTAGAAAGAGCTGGTAGTCTGGCGAAAGTGTCAATGTCAGTCAGTGTTAGCAATCAATTGATCAGTAAATAGAGGATCAACTTATTCAAGGGACCACACTTACCTCTGCCTACTGTGTCCGATACAGTAAAATCTATCACTCATGTGAAACGCTAAAGGTACTGCCACACTAAAAACGCTCCCGCTAACGATCTCGTTAGCGGCACATACTAATGAGATCGCTAGCGGGATCGTTTTAATATCGCTAAATGTGTGCCACATTTAGCGATATAGCTAACGACGCTATCGCCGTTAGCGATCTTCTTAGCGATTTAGCGGTACAAAAGTACCGCTAAATCGCTAAGAAAAGGTGCCACACAGCGATAAGATACTCACCCAACGGGAGCGCCAGCGATGAAAAAAGGGTCCGGATCGTTTCCAGCGACGAGCGAGATCCCAGCAGGAAGCTCGTCGCCGGAAGCTGCCACACACAGCTACATCGCTAACGGGATCGCTAAATAGTGACGTTTTTTAGCGATCCCGTTAGCGATATTGTTTAGTGTGGCAGTACCTTAAGGCCTCTTTCACACTTCAGTCGTGTGACGTCCACCCAAGTGTGAAAATGGCGAATCCGTCAGAAAAGTGTAAAAACGGATGTAAAACGGATCAGTTTTCTGACGGATCCGCCAAGAAGTGTTGACCGTGAAATTATGAAATTTTCGTTCCGGAAAATGAAAGTTTGCAAAAACACAGCATGTTCATTAATTTCGCGGTAAATTTGCGTATTTCCCGCTATATTATTGACCTAGAATGTTCAGGAAAAAAATCGAGGTAAAAAAACGAGGTAAAAACACGCAAAAAACCGCAATAAAAACGCATCCGGATTTCCTGGGAAAAAGTCAGTTTTTTCTCAGGAAATTTCTGCAAAGATTCCTGAATGTGTGCACATAGCCTAAGGTCTGTCAAGTATAGTGAGTTGTTACGTGCGCACACCTTAGCTGTTCTGATGTGGCGATTTAAAGCTACAGCACCATGGTTGCCAGGTGCTTTAGCGGTGCTGTACTTTGATTTCAATAACCAGCGGCTGCATCTTAATCTGTAAGATACTGTGGCCTCTAAGGCGATGTTCACACGTTGCGTTTTTGATGCGTTTTTCCTAAGGAAAAACCTACTCTCTTGGCAGTAAGAAACTCCCATCAAAAACGCAGGTTTTGTTTAGTTTTTGTTGCGTTTTTGCCCGGATACGTTTGTCTCTTGTGCATGCTAATAAAGTTTAGTGCATTAAAATAAAATCTGATTTTACTTCATCAGGTTTTGGCAGTAAAAACACAGCAAAACCTGATACCTGTGTTTTTGCAGCATTTTTTCAGTGTTTTTTTTCACCACCCATTGCTTTCAATGGGTAAAAAGCGCTGAAAAAAGTGACATGCTGCATTTGGCAAAAGTCAAGGTTTTGCACAAAACACTGAGGCCAAAAACAAGCGATCTGCATTAGATTTCTGAAATATCATAGATTTTGCTGGCACAGTAAAACACAGCTGAAAATGTGCATTAAAAAAACGCATGAAAAAAAACCCTGGAAAAAAAAAAGTGAACACACCTTACAGAGATTTTAAAGTTGCCGCAGGTGATTTAAAAGCACAAAGTCCCTCATACACCAGGCGGCCCACGTGTGTGTGCGTACTGTATGTATATGCTTGCGAAAATATTCACCCCCTTGGCATTTCCGTGTTTTGATACCTCACAATCTGGAATTTTAGTGTGTTTTTTTTGTTGAGGGTTTGCATCAGTTAATGTAAAGAACATGCCTACAACTGTGAATATTTGGTTTTCTTATTATTGTGAAGGAAACAGCATATAGACAAAATAACTGAAAACTTGAGTGTGCATAACTATTCACCCCCCTAAAGTCAGTTCTTTGTAGATCCTCCTTTTTTGGCAATTACAGCTGCAAGCTGCTTTGGATAAGTCTCTATGAGCTTTCCACATCTTGCCACTGGGATTTTTGTCCACTTCTCAAGGCAAAACTGCTCCATCTTCTGCCCTACGTATTTATTGTTTTAAATACATTCATTCTTGTGACCAGGGGCGGGCTGGGCCGGGAGGCAGAGGGGCAGTTGCCCTTTGGACCGGTCCCTTAGCGGCAGAGGAACCATTCAACAAGTCAATCTGTCTTTCTTCGCAGGGTCTTCGCAAGTATGTAGAGCATACACAGATGTTCTTATACTGGAGCCTTCAGTTCCTTCACATTTTTAAGTAAGTTTTTGACATATATGCAGGTAAAAATATTAAATATATAAATACAACTTCTTTCAATAATGTGAAGCTTAAAAGACAAGTAGAAATTAAAAATAGTCAAATATAAATTAAAGTAGAAATGAAAGGTACGGTAAGTCTTTACTAAATACATAATCAATAGCACTCACAAAATGTTACAAAAGAAATTTTATTTTAGTTTTTTTTTCTCAAACAAAAATTCAAATCCAACAAGTCCTGTATATAAAGGTAACAGTAGGGAATCTGACTGACTGTTTTCATTACTTCAAGAACCCTTGGCAAAGATCAAAGACGACGCCTTGCTGGATTCTAATATTCATTTACCTGGAAATAAACAAGTCCAAGTAATTTGGTTGAAAACAAAATTCATTTTTGTAACACTGCAACCGCTATAAAATAGAAAAATGCAGGAGATTTAAAAGGAAAAAAGGCAAAGTTGAAAAAAGTAATATACTGGTGAGGGAACCACATCATACTGAAGGGTTTTCATGCCTTAAATGAAACGAAACTGTGCAAATATATCGGTGGAAAGAAGGCTACTTTCCTTCGGAGATCCTCTGTAAGCACTGCTTCATGTAGGAGTTCTTATCCCGGACCTCTATCACCGCATCTCTGACCAGTTCAATGAACATCTGAGGCCACAACTTCTGTAACGACTCGTTCTTTAAGCTGATATCATTGGCCTCGTTCACAAGGTCCTTCATGTACGCCTGGCAGAAAGCTTTCTTCTCGGTCAATTCCTGTGTACAGAGCTTATTGTTATTAATGATAAGCCAGTAAAAGAATAGAAACTACCATTAGTTAGTACTTTAACACAACATAAAGACAGGTGACCCTAAGAGGGTAAGTTCAGACCTGGTCGGTCCCTTCCTATTCATTACAAAATGAGTAAAACCAGTGCAGAACTCCCCTAACGGTCACAGAAAAGGCAGATCTTTCTCTCCTATGCAGCAAATTCAGCAACATAATGGGGCCCCTGATCTTTGCTGTGGAGACTCTTCATCTACAAATCATTTCTTCTAAATAAAAAAGCAGGATCTGTTGATTTATTTTGTCACAAATACTGCCCCTATTGATCTTATTAGATAAGCGCTCTCTGTTTACTGTTGGCGGGTGCACAGCATTCGGTGATCCTTCAGCATTATCCTTGTGCACTTTTGCCTGTGTTTTTATTGTCTATATTTATTATTTACTTTTGTATATCTAGTAATAAAGTACCTTTTTACCTATATACTCCTTTTTTCATTCTTATTAAGGAGTTGGTATTTTTTCTGGTTTGGGGCTTAGTTCGCACAATATAGTGCTTCTCGTCAAACCGTCATGTCGCCTGGTTCGTGTTTCTGTACGTAACATGTATACTACAATAATATGTTAATGTATGTTAGTTTACTAGAAATATTAATCATCCATTTATTATTCAGCCATAATCAATGTTCACACAAAGGTAAGGTAAAATTCTATGTAACAAGATAGCATTATACCATTTCAATCTAATATTATATAGTTGCAAAATAAAATACAGTTTATCATTAAAATCACTTTTGCCTGAAATTTTACAGTCCAATAATGGAGTTATTTATATTGTATCAAGATCCATTAGAGAATAAACCAAAGTCAATGAGGGGGAAAGGTGGGGGGTTTGTTTTGTTCCTGCCTAAAAGCATTAGATCATGACTTGGATCATTCAGGGTGAGCGTGAGAATTAAGTTTAAAATACACAAAATCCTTTCAAGCAAATTATTATGGTAAAAAGTGCATTTTTCCTTTGCAAATAAACTCAACTGGGGATCCTCATTAATGGGCATTTTGTAGCAAATCATATTTAGTTTGCTGTTTTACTGCCAAAAAAAGCACAGTTCTTAACAGGTTTTCTTAGAACGTGAAAAAGTGTACGGACAGCAGGAAAGGTAATAGTAATAAAAATATATATATATACAGCTCTAGCAAAAGTTAAGAGACCACTGCAAAATTTTCAGTTTGTCTGATTTTTCTCTTTATAGGTATATTTTTGAGTAAAATGTAATTTGCTCTTTTATTCTATAATCTACTGATAACATGTCTCAGAATTTCCAAGCAATAAATTTTGTATTTATTTTCAGAAAATGAGAAATGGTCAAAATAACAAAAAAATGCAGTGCTTAAAGTCCTCAAATAATGCTAAGAAAACAAGTTCATAATCATGTAGAAACAACAATACTAATGTTTTAACTCAGGAAGAGTTCAGAAATCAATATTTTGTGGAATAACCATGATTTTTAATCACAGCTTTCATGCGTCTTGGCATGCTTTCCACCAGTCTTTCACACTGCTTTTGGGTGACCTTATGCCACTCCTGGTACAACAATTTAAGCAGTTCTTCTTTGTTTGATGGCTTGTGACTATCCATCTTTCTCTTGATTACATTCCAGAGGTTTTCAATGGGGTTCAGGTTTGGAGATTAGGCTGGCCATGACAGAGATTTGATGTGGTCGTCCTTCATCCACACATTGATTGACCTACCTGTGTGGCATGGTGCATTGTCCTGCTAGAAAAACCAGTCCTCACAGTTGGGGAACATTGCCTAAGCAGAAGGAATCAACTGTTTTTCCAGGAAAACCTTGTATGTGGCTTCATTCATACGTCCTTCGCAAAGATTAACCTGCCCAATTCCAGCCTTGCTGAAGCATCCCCAGATCATCACCGATCTTCAACCAAATTTCACAGTGGGTGCAAGACACCTTGGCTTGTATGCCTCTCCAGGTCTCCGTCTAACCATTAGACAACCAGGTGTTGGGCAAAGCTGAAAACTAGACTCATCAGAGAAGATTACCTTACTCCAGTCCTCTATGGTCCAATCCTTATGGTCTTTGGCAAACTTCAGCCTGGCTCTCCTTTGCTTCTCATTGATGAAAGGCTTTTTTCTAGCTTTACATTACTTGAGCCCTGCCTCTAGGAGCCTGTTACGAACGGTTCTTGCCGTGCACTTCACTCCAGCTGCCATTTGCTATTCCTTTTATAGGTCACTTGATTTCATCCTGCGGTTGCTGAGTGACATTCGAATAAGATAAGTCATACCGGTCACTGGAGAGTTGTTTTTGCCCTCTGACCAGTCTGTAGCTTTGTTGTCCCCAATGTCTGCTGCTTAACCTTGTAATGGACTGCCGTCTTAGAAATTTTAAGGATGGAGACAACATGACGCTTACTGTATCCCTCTGCTAGTAAAGACAGAACTGAGCCCTTCTTTTCCTCACTCAAGACTTTTCTTTTCAACTCCTTTAGCATGATTAAAAGTTATTTTTTCATTCCTATTACTTTTGGGATATTACTAGCACTTGTTTTGCCATCCAGCTTGTCCTATTGCAAGAGGATTGTGAACACCACAGCAGTGTTTTGTATACTTTCCTACATTAAATAAGATTTGGTTCAGGTGATCAGCTAATCAGAAGCACATTAAGTAGAATGAGGTGTACTCTGGTTGGAATTCAACGGACACTGGAATGGAATGGCTGTCAGACATGTAGAGAAGCTGATTTTTATAAAACTGTGCAGTTGTCTCTTAATTTTTGCCAGAGCTGTATATGAATGTGTGTATATGTTTATATACGCAAGTGCTCTATTGGCATCTTCTAGCATACTGTCTGGTGATGTTTCTTTGCTATTTCGTTTATCTAAGATCTTCTGTTTCAGATTAGCAGCAGTGCTCTCTAGTTGCAGGATTGGATCTGGATTTTCAGGGGGTTGCAAATGTTGTTGTTCCAGGTCTTCATGTGGGGTGGATCTGCAGTGCAGTTGCATCTCAAGTTGTGGTAATAGCTTTCTCTTTATGATATTGAAACATTTGGTGACTAGTTGTTTCTTAGTCAGTGGACATGCAAGTCTTGTATCCATCCAGAGTTTCCTCATATGCTTCACATATCCTCTCTCATTTGATATATATATCATATATGTAATAGTAGCAATTAATCAGATCCAGGTTCTCTTGCCTTGTCCATGTACGGTTTGTTCCAGTAGCACATTTATCATCAGATTGTACTGGCTCCTCAACATCTGACGAGGACCTTGTTAATCCGGGTGTTGACTCTCTTTCTTCGTGACACTCTCATGTTTATTGAGGTAGGCATTATAGTGTTAGTATACTTGCCCAAGGACCAGATTTAAACCCCAGTCTCCAACATTGGTGGTTGTGTACCACTACACTATAACAGCCACCTAAGGTAGGTATTATACTGTTAGGAGCCTTGGTATATAATTTATTTAATTTATTTTTACACAGGGCAGAGCCTAACCATTACACTATACCAGCCACCATAACTCAAACTAATAAACTGATCTATGCTACTGTCTCAGCAATCATGGAAGTGCTTGGCTATACAACCAGCAAAAATAACAGGAGTACATGCCGCCCTTGGAAAAGAAGACTGGAGACAAAGATCAAGGTGACACGAAGGGAAGTCAGTCAACTAACAGAAATGCAGGAGGGTGTAAAGATTAAGAATAAGACCAAGCTGGACAAGTACAAAGGCCTGACCCAACTAAAACCCTAGAGACTGCTAAACAAAGGCTCTCAGCACTCACTGCAAGACTAGGGATATAAACTAGAGAAGCTCAGGCCAAGAAGATAAATGCCCTGTTCTTCAAAGAACCATCCAAGGTGTACTCCCAACTACAGAGTAACAGCACAAAGGCAGCAATCCACCAATAACAAAGACTGAACAATACTGGAGGAACATATGAGAGAAGGAAAAACACACAAGACCAGTGCAATGTGGCTGCAAGATCTGAGAACGAAACACAGCAACCACCTAGAGCAAGAACCAGTCACCATTACAGAAGCAGACATCCAACAGCGGGTCAAGAACATGAAGAGCTGGACATCACCTGGCCCAGACATGATCCACACCTACTGGCTAAAGAAATTAACAAGGGTACATAAACGCATGGCACAGCAGATTAACCAACTGCTAGAAGTAGGCCACCACCCAGCTTGGCGAACACAAAAAGGAACAGTGCTGATCATGAAGGATCCTCACAAAGGAACAGTTCCATCCAATTACCGCCCAATAACAACATGGAAACTCCTGTCAGGCATTATAACCACCAAGATGCAGAACCATATGAACCAGTACATGAGTCCAGCTCAGATAGGCATTGGGACCAAAACCAGAGGTTCTAACCACCAACTCCTAGTAGACAGAGCAGTCGCTGAAGACTCAAGGTCCAGACAGACCAATCTCAGCACAGCCTGACTACAGGAAATCCTATTACTCAATGCCACACACATGGATCTGTGAATGGAAAGGAAATTAAGAACCTTCCTCAGAAACTCAATGGGGCTATGGAGAGCAACATTGGAAGTCAACTAAAGACAACTAGCACAAGTGGCCATCAAATGTGGCATATACCAAGGTGATGCACTGCCCCATAGCTGTCCTGCATAGGCTTGAACCCCCTCAGTCAGATAATTACAGAGTCTAGCTACAGATACAAGTTCAAGAGTGGAAGCACTATCAGCCACCTCCTCTAAATGGATGACATCAAGCTGTATGCGAAAAACGAATGAGACATCAATTCACTGATCCACCTGACAAAGATCTACAGCGAAGACATCAGGATGTCCTTTGGACTGAAGAAGGGCGGCTGGTTGGTAATAAAGAGAGGCAAGGTAGTCAAGACTGATGGAGTGGAATTACCAGCAGGGCACATAGCAGATGTGCAGACATGCTACAAGTACTTCGGCATCCCACAGGGATACAGTAACTATGATGAGGAGGCAAGGAAAGCGGCAACATCCAAATAACATCAGATGGTAAGACAGGTCCTGAAGAGCCAGCTCAATGGGAAGAATAAAATCCGCGCCGTCAATACATATGCCCTGACAGTTATCAGATACCCTGCTGGAATAGTGTGCTGGCCAAAAGAAGCGATGGAAGCTGTAGATGTGAAGACACGAAAGCTCCTCACAATGCATTGAGGTCTCCACTCTAAGACTAACACCCAAAGATTATATACCAACAGAATGGAGAGTGGTCGGGGCTTGATAAGCATTAAAGCCACCATCACAGATGAAACAAGAAGTATCCAGGAATACATCAGAAAAATGGCACCAAAAGATGAGATGCTGAGAGAAAGCCGAAGGCAACAACAACAGATCTGGAAGGAAGAACAGGAACATGAAGTGCCGTGGCAAGACAAGCCACTGCATGGGATGTACCATTGACAGATAATGGAAGTGGCTGACATGGAAAAATCCTACCAATGGCTGGAGAAAGCCGAATTCGGAGACAGCACAGAGGCACTAATCATAGCGGCACAAGAGCAAGAACTAAGTACCAGATCCATAGAAGCAGGAATCTACCACACAAGACAAGACCCAAGGTGCAGACTATGCAAAGAAACCTCAGAAATAGAGATGAGTGAATTTGTTTGTTTTTTGTCCCAAATCTGATTTTGACACATTCGCGCCATATTCGAATACTATTCGTGCTGAATGTATGTTTAATGATCAGTTCCGAACATATTCTGTAATTTCTACTCCCATTGACTCTAATGATGTACAGCTGTATTCGACGAATATTGAAAAAACAATATTTGATGCCGATCGTATTCGGAACCGAATCGAAACAAATTCGTTCATCTCTACTCAGAAACAGTCCAACACATAGAGGCAGGATGCAAAAATGCAAGCAGGAACAGGATATACCGAAAGCTACAACAAAGTAACGGGAATTCTATACAGAACATCTGCACAGTATTTGGTCCAAGACCCCTTAAGTCCAGGTGGGAGACCCCAGAGAAAGTTCAGTTTTGGTGCTCAGGAAAGATATAATGGAACTAGAGCGAGTACAAAGGAGGGCAACAAAATTAACAAAGGTGATGGGGGAACTACAATACCCAGAGAGATTAGCGAAATTAGGATTATTTAGTCTTGAAAAAAGACGACTGAGGGGTGAACTAATAACCATGTATATATGGGGACAATACAAATATCTCTCTGAGGATCTGTTTATACCAAGG
>VIAB01006055.1:68199-98123 GCA_009801035.1 Oophaga pumilio
GGGGTTGTTGGCTAGTGAGGAGATCAGGGTGGTGAAGTAGGTCATCTAAGAATGTTATCAGGGTTAAAGAGCGAGACCCCCCTGCACTCTTCTAACCATTTAGATGCTGAAGTCACAATTAACAGCAGCATTTAAGGGGTTAAACGGCTATAGTCGGTGCCAACACTGATAGTGGATGATGCAGAAAATTGTCAGCTACAGTGTACAGCTGACAGCTGCTGGATTGTCATCTGTATGGGGATGCTATGCTCTTTTATCTCAGGTCAGTAAAAAGATGTCTTGGTGGTCACTAAGGGGCCAAAATATTTCTTCTGCAGTCTATATGGGCATGTAGGTCATAGAAATTTGAATAAAATGATACCATGATATATGCAATCCGATTTTTTATCCCAGAGAATTCCACGTATTTATTAATATGTAAATTCCCTGTTAGGGTCTGTGCACATGTTGCGGATTGTGTTGCGGATCCGCAGCGGATTTGGCCCTGCGTATCTGCTGCAGATCCGCAAGTGATGTACAGTAAAATGTTAGCGAATGGGAAAAAAAACGCTGTGCACATGCTGCGGATTTTTCCGTGCGGATTTAAATCCGCAGCATGTCAATTCTTTGTGCGGAATCCGCAGCGGTTTTACACCGGCTCCATTATAAAAATCCGCATGTGTAAAACCGCAGGGGAAATCTGCACAAAAAACGCAGAAAATGTGCACTAAATCCGCAGGTAAAACGCAGGTCATTTTACCTGCGGATTTAGAAAAATCCACGCAGAAAAATCCGCAACGTGTGCACAGGGCCTTAAGATCTATGGGCCGGACACATATCTCCCTGAGAACCTGCCTCCAGAGATCATTTTAAAAGAAAGGTGGCATTACCATTGTAAGACATGTAATAACTAAAAGTTTACTCTCCTGATCTACATGTCTCACACTGGTAACTCCCCAATTCATTTATAAGGCAGAATCTCAGGGATATTTGTGTCCGGCCCATAGATCTTAACAGCTTATTTACATATTAAGAAAGCAAGCATTTCTCTAGAATAAAACATTAGATCGCAGATATCAAGGTATCATTTTATTCAGCTTCCTATGACCTACATGCCCATATAGATGGATTAGAATATGGAAATAAATGAGAATTTGTTAACATGCTTGTCTTACCTCATTGTCATTGACTTTCTGAATGTTGAAATTGTTCAGTCTGAAAAGAACATAATACTTCCAAAGAGTAAAGTTAACAACAGGGTTTCCCTGAGGATCCACCGTCAACTGATCAAGCCGACGCATCTGAGCTAGAGCATTGAACTGATTCAAGGTGATCAGATTGTTTTCCTTAAATTTAAGGTGCTGTTAAAGCAAACGAAAATGAAGTTAAGTTGCAGTGAAATTTCAGCAATAGAGATCCCTAACATATAAAACACCGATAATCAACAGGAACAGAATGAGTTCTAACAGATAGGCAAACATTTATAGGAAAATAACATATGTTCTGTATCCATACAATATCCAACAGGCTTTAAATAAATTCATACATATAGATCTATTCTGTACATAATAGTCATTAAAAACAAAATAAACAAAATAATGACACTATCCAGTGCTTCACTGTCTCCATACTTACCGATACATTGGGAAACTTGATTCTTATTTTTGGCAGAACTTGAACTATATCTTCAAAATTTATAAAAGTGAAAGAGATGGTGTTGACTGAGCCAGCTGTCTGTACACTCCACGTCCGGTCAAGAGATTCAAGAGCTCCTAGGCCATAAAGTGACAAAGTATCTCCTTCCAACTCCACAAGATGGGAGTCCACCACAGACAGTCCTTGCACGGCACTGCTGAGGACAGTATCAAGTGATCTACAGTGGAAGAAGATGTGATTAATATTTAATGGAGATTCCAATATCTTGAAAGTTTGACAACCCAATTAACTTTCTAAAAACGTTTTATTCTGTAGAACAGATTCTGTAGTTGAGTGATTTACTTTCTTAGATAGATCAATACAATGATAGCCAGCAGACGATGCTTCAAGTACTGTATTGCCTTCTCAGCAGGGTAGAATGCAGAAGATGGCAGGAGAGCTTTGTGACAGATGAACAATGTACCACAGTTCAGGGGCGTTCATGGCCTTAGGAGCATTATTAAGTGACCCTATGATTGCTTCTTGGGTGATCTAGATCAATCATGAAGGTGAAATAGTTTACTCCTATGGTAATATGAATAACGCCATTGTAAGAAAGTACAAGAAAAGGGGAAAGTGCTAATAGGGTACCTCTGTATTTTGAAAATGATAAGACATGCCATGGGGACTCAAAACCCAAGTGTTTAGCTGCAACCACTCGGAAGGGTTTTGTTCAGAAGAACACCTGATGTAGCTGGGGCTTAAAAGCTGCTTTTGCCGACTCTGATGTGGCACTGAGTACCCTTGGGAGGGAAGTATCTGTGGAAATCGCTGGTAGCTCTCCAGGCTAGTTTTAGGCAGCACCACTATTTCCAATTAAGATTATAATGGTATAACCAGTATTACAGCTTAAGACAGTATCACGCATGAAGGGAAATCTAACAGTGTATCTAAGTCTTTTCAGCCGCTTTCAACTGAATGTCTCATTCACTCATAGAAAACGAACAAAAAGATAATCAGACCGTGTATGTAAGCCTATCAAGTGTGATACTGTCTGCTGAGCCATGTATCTAATCTCATCATGTGTGAAACGGTCTACTGAGCAGTAATACTATTGTCCCATTATTTCGTACCTTCCTTGGGAATTTGTGCCACTGCCTAACAATAGCCTATGGGGCAGCCAGCGATTCCCACCGATACATCAAAACAACACACAGATAAAATTGTATCGATATTTCCTTTATATGTAGATAGTGCTTTGGGGCTGCCCATTGGCTCAATGCTTAGCGTTACCCAGGATCCCAGTGAGATAAAGTAACAATATTACCAAACGCAACATCTTCATGAAATGTGTATGCTCTCCATATAATTGCAGGAGTGTCTTCTGTGTAACAAACAGGATCCAGCGTGGAAAATGAAATCCGGGGTAAATAGAACTTCACATCTGTTAAGCACAATTAATACACTCCATATAGGTAAAACTGGATGTAGAGAGGTAGCAGACATATGGGTATCAGCAGAAAGCCTTTATCATGGTCATCATGAGTGAACATGTAGGTTTGCTACCACTCTACATCCAGTTTAACCCATAAGGAGTGTATTAATTGTACTTAATAAATGTGAAATTCTACTTACCCGGGATTTAATTTTCCAAGCTGGATCCTCTTTGCTGTTCGACTGCCACAGGAGTTGCTCTTGATCCATATGAGGCTTCCTGGACCTTCAGACTGTGTACATCCAGATGTGAGAGCTGGCGCACCATATCTTTTACATTTTCTCCTGTGCATTCTGGATTTTGGCTCAGTATAAAATTGTCATGTGTGTACTGTACATAAGTGATTGGGAATTTGATTGTGAGCCCTCCTGAGAAAAAGTGGGTGGGTACTGGGAAAGCAATGGGAAATGAGAAAAACAATAGAGAAAATTACTTTACACACCACATTAGATACCAATTTTACCTATAGCTAAAAAAGGTGAAAAAATTAAGTAGAAGAACTTAAGACCTGTCCAACATCCAATACTTGGTGCACACCTGGAGCAGGCATTTCCATGGAAAGTCACAATCACACAACGCAGCAAATTTGAAACGCTGTTCTGCCATCACAATGATCCTCAGCCAAACTTTCAGCATTTGAGTCTTCAGCCCTGCATTCATCCAACTAAGCCTGCCTGCAATGTGGATCGTATTAATTTAGCTCAAGTTGGCACGTAAATTCAACTTCAAGAAATTACAACTTGGCAAGAACATTTTCGATTTTTCCAAAGTAATGTTTTTTTGTTTGGTTTAATGAGGGGCACATCCAACTGAGCACAAATCCCAGTTCTATTTCCAGGTCTACACAACCATGGACAAGTCATTTCCTTTTCCTCTAAAAACGTATTGCCAAACACACTTGGTAAGCGCTTATATCGTGTTGTCTTGAATACGATAAACACTCTCTAATGTGCAGGGCTTTTTCTTTTATATTTAATAGCAGCTTACATAGAATATACAGTAGTCAATAGATGACATCGATTAAGTCCATGGTGCAGGGGCCCATTACTGGAATGTGGATTACTGGGTATTTTAAAATATTATTATTACACCTACTACATATTGGGATAGGATTTTGGAGATGGGAATACCCCTTTAGTGTATTCAGCTTTCAATTTTTGAAATTTGCATGAAGCATTCAGTTAGCATTAGAGCAACAGATACAAAACTGTTTAGCTAAGAGTTTTCTCTTCCATTGAAGATAAATGCAAATTTTATCATGTACTGTATCAGAAAAGCTGGTTTTAAAAAGTCTAAAATACAATAAACAAACCCAGGTCTTTTACAGTATGACTAGCATCTGCTTTCTGGAGTTTTTGCCTTCCACCGGATCAACATATTGGTCATAGGTTGAACGTGACGGACTTATGTCTACTTTCAATCTTAAAAACTCTGAAACTATGCTCTAAACCACCATATGGTTATCAAACCACCAATATGTTATTAAAATTAAGTTTTTGTAAAAATGTAAGACAATTTCACCAGGTATGAGATAAATGATAGCGCCATTTTCCTTAAAGAAGTTGTCCACTAGTTTAGCATTGATGCCCTATCCTTATCTGATCGGTTGAGGTCCGACACCCAGCACCTCCGCCAAGCAGCTTTTCTGTTGTTCTGTGTCGGAGGTGTCCACAACTGCTCAATTACGGAGGTGCTCAGTATTCTTTCTGATAGTGGCTGCAGTAGGGTAAAATAAATAGGAGGTGAATGTGCAGGACCCAGAGTTACATGGGCAGCCTGGGCAATTTCACGGGGCCCCCAGCATCTACAGCAGGAGCATTATCATTATATTATATAGCATTATCAGCGAAGCTTGCAATGTGGAGACTGCTTCAGGACCTTTGATGACATCATGCCCATGTGACCATGACGTCAACAGTCTCTGTACTCTGCAAGGTGCCGATGGGTTGCCATGACAGCGGGAGGTCTGCTGATGACTCGCCTCCCTGACATTATGATCCTCCTGTGAGTGCCATCCTGTGGCTGGAGTTCATAGGAGACCGTGAATTTTCTCTGCTATATACAGTGGCTTGTGTGTGATGCATCATCACTAAATAGTCCAAGTTGCTGAAGTGAAGCAAGAAAAATATAGGCATAAATTAAATTTATGGGCTCAAATAACTAAAAATTGCTATGGGCATATATATTCACACCTTTTGCTATGAAGCCCCTAAAACTTTCTGGTGCAAGCAATTACCTTCATAAGTCACATGCTTAGTGAAAGGAAGTCCACCTATGTGCAATCTATGTGTCACATGGTCTGTCAGTATATACACAGCTTTTCTGAAAGGCCACAGAAGCTGCGACACCATTAAGCAAGAGGCACCACTAAGGCCTCTTTCACACATCCGTTTTTTTTACAATCAGTCGCAATCCATCAAAGTGTTGAAAAAACGGATCCTGTGCAGATTGTAAAAAAAAGTGATGCGACGGGATCCGTCAAGACTGGTGAGGTGAACTTATGACCTTTGTCCCATGCACTTCTGGAGAGAGAACTGCTGTGGGGGTTGAATTAAAGGAAAATAAATTATTGCGGGCATGCTCAATGGTAAAAAAAGGATCCGTCGCCAGAATCCGTCTTTTGACGGACAGTGACGGATTCTGTGCCCATAGGCTTCAATTATAGCCTACGACGGATGGCGCTGGATCTGTCGCTGTCCGACTTTTCGAGGTACAGAAAAAAATGTTCCTTTGTTGGCTGCCTCAGTCCGACGGACAAAGATTTTTCGACGGATGATGAAACGTGTGGCCATCCGTCGCAATCCGTCGTTAATACAAGTCTATGAGAAAAAAACGGATCCTGCAGCATCAATTGCCGGATCCATTTTTTTCACAAAACGACGGATTGTGACTGATGGCAAAAAACTAATGTGTGAAAAAGGCCTAGGCAAACAGCACCATGAAGACAAGGAGATCTCCAAACAAGTCAGGGACAAAGTTGTTGAGAAGAACAAATCAGGGTTGCGTTATAAAATAATATCCCAATCTCTTATGATCCCCCGGAGCACCATCAAATCCATTATCATCCAACTGATATAAATAGTAAAGAACCACAACAAACCTGCCAAGAGAGGACCGCCCACCAAAATTCTCAGTCCGGGCAAGGAGGACATTAACATAGAGACCAAAGGTAACCCTGAAGGAGCTGTAGATTTCCCAAGCAGAGACAGGAGTATCTGTTTGTATAACCACAATAAGCCATACACTCCACAGAGGTAGCCTTTATGGAAGAGTGGTCAGAAAAAAGCCTTTAATTACGCAGAAAAATTGTAAGGCTCGTTTTGAGTTTGCCAAAAGACACGTGGGAGAAGGTGCTTTGGTCAGATGACACTAAAATTGAACTTTTTGGCTACCAAGGTAAACGCTATGTCTGGTGCCAAACCAAAGATGCTTATCACCCCAAAAACTCCATTAGTGAAACATGGTGGTGGCAGCATCAAGCTCTGGAGATGTTTTTTGACAGCAGAGAGAAAATGGTCCGAAACGAGGGGAGATGGATGGTGCAAAATACATGGATATTCTTGAGCAAAAACCTGTTTCAGTCTGTCACTGATTTGAGACTGGGACGGAGGTTCACCTTCCAACAAGACAATGACCCAAAGCATACTGCTAAAGCAACATTCAAGTTGTTTAAGGGGAAACATATAAACATTCTGGAGTGGCCTAGTAAAAGCCCTGACCCTAATCCAAATGAGAATCTGTGATCAGATTTGAAGACTGCTGTTCACCAGAGGAAACCAAATTTCTTGAAGGAGCTGGTGCAGTTTTGCCATGAGGCATGGGAAAAAGTCCCAGTGACAAGATGTGGAAAGCTCAGAGTCTTATCCAAAGTGACTTGTAGCTGTAATTTCTACAAAAGGAGGCTCTACAAAGTACTGACTTTATGGGGAATGAATAGTTATGCATACTGAAGTTTTCAGTTATTTTGTCCTATTTGTTGTTTCCTTCACAATAAAAAGAAAATCAACAGTTGTAGGCATGTTCTTTACATGAACTGATGCAAAACCTCATTAAAAAACAAACAGTGAAATTCGAGGTTGTGAGGTAGCAAAAACACAAAAAATGTTAGGGGATGGGTGGGTGGGGTGTCTGGTGTGTCTTATAGTCCTCAAAATATGGTACATTTTTGGCTACTGCAACATTGCAATAAAATGCAGCAAGAGGCACTCAAAACATCATATCTACCCCAAAAGGGCATCAGTAAAAACATCAGCTGAAGGTACAGTAAATAAGCCCTCACACAGCCTAATTTCCTGAAAAAAGAAAATCTTATGGATCTCGTAAAATGGAGACAAAAGCTTTTTTTTTACAACATTTCTGAAATGTTTTCACCACTTAAATATATATATATAAAAAATTGTGGAATTGCACTCGTTTTTTTGCAATTTCAATGCACTTGGAATTTTTTCCCAATACATTATGTGGTATAATGAAAGGTGTTATTCAAAAGTACAACTCGTGCAGAAAAAAAACAAGACATCATATGGCTATGTTAATGGAAAAATAAAGTTATGGCTCTTGGAAGAAGGGGAGGAAACAAACATAAAGGAAAATCATCCGGGGGTGAGGGGAATAAAATCCTTGCAATACCCATATAACAGCAGCACACCCTGCAGGCTTCTTTCTTCAGATGTTCATGATGGGTTTACTAACGAACTAAAAAAATAATCAGATCTATAAAATGTAATTTGGGTTAGGGTACCTCCTTAATTCCTAAATGTGTAGACAGTTATCAAAAAGAACTTACAAGGCATTAAGTTCAACATTTCCACTAATGACCACCCTAGTGACCCCATAAGAACGCAAGAAAGGAAGTAATGTCATAGGGATTTTGGAACACCAGAATGGTGCTTAATAATTAAATGTACTTTTCTTGTGTGTAAGATAAACTTTAGTATGAAGGATATGGGAGCTCTTTGTTAAAAATTACATTCAAGTAGATGATGATCCTATGAAAGTGTGTGTGTGTCACATATGGCATATGTGTGTAGTATCGCTCATTAATCAAGTGATTGGATTATTTATGGCAGAACAAAAATCATTGTTCTTGGCAGCACATCGCCAGGTGTAAACTACAGATGTGCTATAGATAGAATGATTTGTATGATGACAGATTGATCTATTAGGATTAGGAAGAATGATGGGGACAGATCACTATGTAAAGAGGCCTTGAATCTAGAGACAAACGACTTCAATATTGTCTATCGCGCTCATTTAACAGTCTGAACTCAGCGCATGTAAATGCAACCTAAATGTTTCTGTGTGATGGTGCAATATGTGAGCATTAACGGTCCCATTTTAAAACTTTGCCCAGGGTCCTACTTTTGCCTAAAACCGTCCCTGCATGTATTTCTCCCTGAATGATGACCACCATTCGTAAGCAGGCAGCAACACTCAGGGGAAAGAATAACATGCCACCACCATAGCCTACAGCAGGTTTCTCAGTGACTGAGATGTAATCACACTTATGTGACTTCTGTGCTCAGGGCAACTTGTAATCACTTTGCAGAGAGATTAGAGCTGTCGTTCCATCTCACACAGGAGTTGTCTGCTCTGGGCTTCTCCTGTGTGAGATATAATTACACCCTAGTTTGATTTCAGTGCAGAGTGAGTACAAGTTGAGATGAACAGACATAAGTGTGATTACTGACATCTCTCAACAGGAAGTTTTGGGGTGCGGTAGAGTACAGCAGAGGTGACGGTGTTATGAGAGGAGGAAAGCTGATAAAAGTGTTTGCAATGTGACAATTAAATTTCGCTTTGCAGTCCCTCCCTCCACAGAGACCTTATCTGAAAGGTGTTCATCATCTATGCTTTCTATTATGCAGGAGACTTTCAGTTCTGAGCTGTCTACATTTCACACACTGACAAACCTGATGCAAGCTATTGTGGAGGTGTGTAATTTTTCTCCTGTACTGCTGCCTGCTTACCATTGGTCCGCAAAATACAGGAGAAGTACACATCACCAGTGAAAACTCTGACAACACTCACTTGGACCAAAAAGGTTAACTCATTAGGTGCAAAATACTTTCATTTCTAATATCTTTGCAATGGAGAGGTGAAATAAAAAAAAACAAAAACAAAACAAAACCAAAACTGGCATTGTGTGCCAGTTCAACATGAAACATTTGGTGAAATGTCCTCTTTCAGCCATATTCCAACATAGCATAGTTGCTGCATTTTTTTCACAAAATGCGCTGCTTTAACAATTAAAGCAAAGTGGATGAGATTTGATTAACACTCATGTCCATTGTGCGTTTAAGGGAATCTGACACCACATATGACCTGTCTAAACTATTAAAATGGGTATGCAGGTTAAAGACTGCTGAAAACCGTCCAACCTGTGTGTCTCATATCAGAGAAATCCTCTTATCACTTTATATAAATGACTTCTTCCAGGATGCAAATATTAATAGTTTACATAGGTCAAATGTGGTGACAGATTCTCTTTCAAAATATTGTTGGAAATATGCCTTTCCCTATAAGCTTCTGTGGGGGACCTTAAAAGGAACCTGTCACCAGAAAAAAAACTATATTAACTTGCAGATATGAGGTTAATCTGTAGGTTAATAGCATTACTAACCTCCCCGTAATGCCAGCACTTAGCTGAACGCTGCTGGGAGAATATAAATGTTATTCTCCCAGGCAGCATCCAGTTTCAGTCAGTCACGCCGGTGCGAGTTCGGTGACAGCTCAGAGCGGCAACCATAACTGCGCCCCGGCACTGACCGACAGCCGTCCGCAATGTAGAAACAGTGTCAGTCAGGGCCGGAGGCGCAGTTACAGCGGTCACTCTGTATACTCAGAGCGGTGACTGAACCCGCGCGGGTCCCGCCCCCGTGACTGAAACCTGAACGTTGCCAGGGGGAATGAACTTCCTGTAGCGTTCACTAAGTGCGGGGTCAGGCAGGTTAGTAACGCTACTAACCTGCAGATTAACCTCATATCTGCAAGTTAAGAGCGTTTTTTTCTGGTGACAGGTTCCCTTTAAATTGCATTTAAAAATGAAATTGTGTTTAAAGAGAACCTGTCCAGTTTCTACTCTTATTTTAGTCCAACCACTCTCAAGTGTTTTTTTTTTTTTAATCAGCAAAACAAAGATAGACATTTTTACTTAATGTTAATTTTTATGGCCTTTATCAAGGGTAGTAATGCAAAGTTGTCTGAAGACACCCCCACTAGAAAATCATGTGAGCACCACCCCCTTAGTAAAAACCATAAGAATTACACCAAATAAATATAAAGGCCCATATGTTTGGTGGATTAAAACTAAAAAAAATACAATACTCAGGTGAGCAGTGAAAATAAAAAGGAAGAAAAAAGAGACAATTTTCAGCTGGTAAAACATCCTCTGTAAGTGAAGAATCCCACTGTTCCTATACTAAAAAAGTACGTGAAAAGTTGTATCAAATCTGCATGAAAAACATCGCAAACACGAAATAATAACAGCAGATTACTATCACGTATTTCGATGCAGAAAAAAAGCAGCGTATTTGCTGGTGGGGACATATGTATCAGGCAGGATATTGTCTGATCATCTAGTGTGTATGGGATATGATAAAGGAAGAAGTGTGATTTCTAATGCAGACTAACAGAAAATGGCTATCCTTTCTCTAATGCATTTTTGATAAAAACAATGGCGTAAGGTCTGAGCAGCAAGTGAAAAATAAATCAATATATCGTGTATAAAACAGATAAAAACGACCGTACAAAGCGTACATTAATGTGAAAGTAGAAGCAGCTGGTCAAATACCTTCTAATGCTTCTGTTGTGCGGCTGATTCCTCCATTACAAGCCTTAACTTGACAGCCATAAAACAGTGGCCTGATAGGTGACAGTACTGACTAAATTGCCATAATTAATGACGGGAGGCTGACATTATCTGATCTTTACACCTTGGACAGGTTTTCTTTTGTGACACAGATATTGCTCTTAGGATCTGTGTAATCATCCTGACAGCATAACTAGGTATAGCAATAGACTGTATAAATCACACTTTGTTCGGCAGGAATGCCAGCTATTCTAGGACAGGATCTGAACATCGAGCCTCCGAGGTACGCGTGGAAAGCTGACATATGAGGTAATCTTGTACAGTAATGTGCGCTCTAGTCTCTAAATACGTGGCAGACTGGAAGACTCCAGACAGGTATTACTTTGGGATATAGGCACCTTTCAGGTTTCTCTCAGAAATTCCTTATGTATGCAAATTACTGAAGTGGAATAAAAATTAGTCGGGAGGCAGACAAAGTATTTGTGTTGATGGCTTCAAACCCTACAAGGGCCGAGACGTCTATAATTGCTTGGTTCAATACTTGTAAAATGACATTACTCTGGTATGTAAATCTGCACGACATTTATAATAAGGATGTCATAAGTTATTACAGCGGCGCATACTCATAATGGTCATTTTATCGGAGCATTTACGTTGCCTTCAGAACAGCCCGATTTGTGCAATTGAAACAGACAAGTGTCCTCAAAGCTGCACCTCAATATGCATGTAAATGTTCAAGGCGTATTCTCATGTCATACATTCATGGCATATACACAGGATATGCTGTAATTGTATATCAGATGTGGGTCTCACCAATAATACCTGCCTCTATATCAACAATAGGACCCGGTCGGGAACAGTATTCAGTGAGAAGGTGCAGGAAAGATATACAGTGGGTACGGAAAGTATTCGGACCCCTTTAAATTTTTCGCTCTTTGTTTCATTGCAGCCATTTGGTAAATGCAAAAAAGTTCATTTATTTCTCATTAATGTACACTCTGCACCCCATCTTGACTGATAAAAACCAGAAATGTAGAAATTTTTGCAAATTTATTAAAAAAGAAAAACTGAAATAACACATGATCATAATTATTAAGACCCTTTGCTCAGACACTCATATTTACGTCACATGCTGTCCATTTCCTTGTGATCCTTCTTGAGATGGTTCTACTCCTTCATTGGAGTCCAGCTGTGTTTAATTAAACTGATAGTACTTGATTTGTAAAGACACACACCTGTCTATGTAAGACCTCACAGCTCACAGTGCATGTCAGACCCAATGAGAATCATGAGCTGAAAGGAACTGACCAAGGAGCTCAGAGACAGAATTTTGGCAAGGCACATATCTGGCCAAGGTTTCAAAAGAATTTCTGCAGTTCTCAAGGTTCCTAAGAGCATAGTGGCCTCCATAATCCTTAAATGAAAGAAGTTTGGGACCACCAGAAGTCTTCCTAGACATGGCCATCCAGCTAATCTGAGCAATCATAGGAGAAGAGCCTTGGTGAGAGAGGTAAAGAAGAACCCCAAGATCACTCTGGCTGAGCTCCACAGATGCAGTAGGGAGATGGGAGAAAGTTCCACAAAGTCAACTATCACTGCAGCCCTCCACCAGTCGGGCCATTAAGTCAGAGTGGCCCGACGGAAGCCTCTCCTCATGCCAGATATATGAAAGCCCGCATAGAGTTTGCTAAAAAAAACACATGGACTACCAGACTATGAGAAATAAGATTCTGTGGTCTGATGAGATGAAGATAGAACTTTTTGGTGATAATTCTAAGCGGTATGTGAGGAGAAAACCAGGCACTGCTCATCACCTTCCCAATACAATCCCAACAGTGAAACATGATGGTGGCAGCATCATGCTATGGGGATGTTTTTCAGCTGCAGGGACAGGAAGACTGGTTGCAACTGAAGTAAACATGAATGCGGCCAAGTACAGAGATATGTTGGATGAAAACCTCTTTCAGAGTGCTCTGGACCTCAGACTTTGCCGAAGGTTCACCTTCAAACAAGACAATGACCCCAAGCACACAGCTAAAATAACAAGAGTGGCTTCAGAACAACTCTGACCATTCTTGACTGGCATAGCCAAAGCCCTGACCTAGACTTGATTGAGCATCTCTGGAGAGACCTGGAGAGACCTGAAAATGGCTGTCTACCAATGTTCACCATCCAACCTGACGGACCTGGAGAGGATCTACAAGGAAGAATGGCAGAGGATCCCCAAATCCAGGTGTGAAAAACTTGTTGCATCATTACAAAGACGACTTATGGCTGTACTAGCTCAACAGGGTGCTTCTTCTCAATACTGAGCAAAGGGTCTGAATACTTACTGTATGACCATGTGATATTTCAGTTTTTTCTTTTTAATAAATTTGCAAAAATGTCTAATGGCTGCAATGAAAAAGAGAGTGAAAAATTTAAAGGGGTCTGAATACTTTCCGAACCCACTGTATATCTTTGTACCGTGTTTGCCAAAAGTGAGGAGGTGGGAATTACAACCACTGTTCCACTAAGGCTACTTTCACACATCAGGCTTTTTGAATCAGGCGCGATCCGGCGTGTTTCTAAAAAAACGGATCTGGTACCGGATGCGTTTTTTTAGCATTGATTTACATTAGCGCCGGATCGCGCCTGATGTCACTGCGTTGCATCCGTTTTTGGCCGGATCCGTCGGAATTGTACATTCCGACGGCCGGACAAGACGGTTTTTGTAAGGTTTTTTTTTTTCTCCCGGAGGCGCCTGACAGTGCCTGAATCGGCACTTCAGGCGGCCGGAATATCTCTCTCTCTCTCTCACTCTTTTATAGCTTTTAAGACCATTATCAAATGGCCATATGTCCACATTTTGGGACTACTACTATGGCAGGCAGGTTCTACGGAAAGAACATTGTTTACCATTTGGTGCTATGGGGATCTAGGTTTCAACAAAACTATATAAAAGGTCAGTGTGACAGATGCAATACAATTACTAATGCATGACTTATAATGGAATATGAATTCATATGAATTCTGGACTAAGCTGAAATAAAAGCAACTTATTGCAGTAGATCAGCAGGTCACATATTTATTCTTCAGAGTTCCTATTTCACAAGTTAAAAAGGACATATTCGATTTGATTGATATGTGGTGACCATCCAGTCATTAGATTACATTGAACTCATATCTGCAGAATCAGATACCACAAGAAATGGCATAGCTATGGGCGGCACGGTGGCTCAGTGGTTAGTGGTGGGTTCAAATCCCACCAAGGACAACATCTGCAAGGAGTCTGTATGTTCTCCCAGTGTTTGCGTGGGTTTCCTCCAGGTTCTCTGGTTTCCTCCCACATTCCAAAGACATACTGATAGGGAATTTAGATTGTGAGCCCCATCGGGGACAGTGCCAATAATATCTGTGAAGCGCTGTGGAATTAATGGCGCTATATAGATGAGTAAAATAAATAAAATAGTTCAATTTCTGCTAGAAAATGGCTACAAGATAGGTAGACTTTGACAAGACAAATATTGCGAAATTTGACTATGACCTATTAAGAAAACACCCCACACACACCTAAGCCTGAATCTCTATAAAGTATCTACATGGTCTTTGCTGCCCATAGACACCAATCACAGCACAACTTTTGTTTTACCAGCATAGCTGATCAACAAAGACAATTTTTCTTTTAACAAATTTCAATAATCTAGTCTCACAGTGTTTGTGACCTTTTAGGCATTTTTCCCCCCCATATTTTTTATATTGGACTTGAAATACACTAATGTAAGGGGTTATTAAGCTATTTAAAATGAATGGCTCCTCTAGAAGACACTTCGCTAGCAGTCTGTCGAAAGATACCACCTTGCAATAGCAGTTTAAATAGGCGGTGGCGCTCAAAAGAGCAGGCTGGATCATACTTGTCTGTACTGTGATTTTTTTGTTTAAGTGCCAAGGAAGATACTGCAGAATTGTTCCATTGATATGAATGGTACAATTCTGCAATACTAGTGCTGGAACAAGCTGATGAGAAGGTATGATTATAGTCACCAACTTTCCTCCCATCCCACTTCTACACAGTCTAATACGGATGGTTTATTTTAAGGGTAAGCTAACAATATAAAAAGGCTTGATACCCCAAGAAATTGACAAGAAAAATAGAGAGCACTAAAAACACTTAAAGAAAAACAAACAAAACATTTAAAACAACAAAAATGACTATTGTTTATAAGGTCAAAAACTGTAGATTTTTGAGATCTTAGTTGACAGCAAGGGAATTTGGTGTAGTGTTCTCCTTTATTAACCAATTCATGTCAAGGTTTGACTTTCATTCAGAGATGTTCATCTACAGCTCTGGCAAAAATTAAGAGACCACTTTCAAATGTTCAGTTTTTCTGATTTTTCTCTTTATAGGTATATTTTTGAGTAAAATGTAAATTGTTCTTTTAGTCTAGAAACTTCTGACAACATGTCTCCGAATTTCCAAGTAATAAATTTTGTATTATTTTTCTGACAAAGAAAAATGGTCAAAATTTAAAAAAAAAAAACAGTGCTTTCAGACCTCAAATAATGCAAAGAAAACAAGTTCATAATCATTTAGAAACAACAATACTAATGTATTAACTCAGGAGGAGTTCTGAAATCAATATTTTGTGGAATAACCGTGATTTTTAAAAACAGCTTTCATGCATCTTGGCATGCTTGACACCAGTCTTTCACACTGCTTCTGGTGCAAAAATTTAAGCAGTTCTTTGATGGCTTGTGACTATACATCATCCTCTTGATCACTTTCCAGAGGTTTTCAATGGGGTTCAGGTCTGGAGATTGGGCTGCCCATGAGAGGGTTTTGATGTGGAGGTCTCTTAATTTTTGCCAGAGCTGTATAGTCCGCTGTTGTATCTCATGGCTACATGAGTTAGGACAGCCTAAACCAGTAATGACTTTGAGGTGTCACATAGAAGACATTTTAAGAAATGGCATTTGCTGGTCTACAAAGCACCTAATAAAGTTACCACTGAGTGTCTGTACACATACGCTATATTCTGGTACACAATTCTTCCATTATTTACCTTGAAGTAAGTGTTAGACAACAAGCTGGGGTCTCACTATCAACCGAAAGACATTTACCCAATCTGTGATTGCATCACTTTGGTAGAAAAGTGTAGAAAGAAAATACTATAGGAGTGACTATTTGACAATATGAATATGGAATATTAATTCATATAAATTCTGGACTAAGCTGAACTAAAATTTAAACGAGTGCATGAAAAAAATGGTATCAGTGTCATCAGGATATTGCATCAGGGTGTCATCTGTGTGTCTGTTTTTACCATCAGTGTATCATCAATGTTTTTCACAGATGGATAAAGAAATAACTTACAAAGCTTCTCCTATACTTTGCAATGTTAAATACGTTAAGGACACGGATGCCATCTGCCTGCTGTGCATGTTGGTCATGGACCCATAGACCTGTACTGGCCCTATTCATCCCTGCTGTTGGAAAAAAACAAACAGACATGTGAACAGCACCATAGATTATAATGAGTACATGTTGTATCCGTGCAAAAAATGTATAGAACACGTACGTGCAACACTGACGTCTGAAAATATGTGTAAGTGGGTTAAGAACTGGCTCATGGATAGGAAACAAAGGGTGGTTATTAATGGAGCACACTCGGACTGGGACACGGTTAGCAGTGGGGTACCACAGGGGTCAGTATTGGGGCCGCTTCTCTTTAACATATTTATTAATGACCTTGTAGGGGGCATACAGAGTAGTATTTCAATATTTGCAGATGACACTAAACTCTGCAGGGTAATAAATACAGAGGAGGACAATTTTATATTACAGGAGGATTTATGTAAACTAGAAGCATGGGCTGATAAATGGCAAATGAGCTTTAATGGGGATAAATGTAAGATCATGCACTTGGATAGAACAAACAAGATGTATAATTATGTGCTTAATTGTAAAACACTGGGCAAAACTGTCACTGAAAAAGACCTGGGTGTATGGGTGGACGACAAACTCACATTTAGTGGCCAATGTCAGGCAGCTGCTGCAAAGGCAAATAAAATAATGGGATGCATTAAAAGAGGCATAGAGGCTCATGAGGAGAACATAATTTTACCTCTATACAAGTCACTGGTGCGACCACACTTAGAATACTGTGTACAGTTCTGGTCTCCGATGTATAAGAAAGACATAGCTGAACGGGAGCGAGTGCAGAGAAGAGCGACCAAGGTTATTAGAGAACTGGGGGGTCTGCAATACCAAGACAGGTTATTACACTTGGGGTTATTTAGTTTGGAAAAACGAAGGCTTAGGGGTGATCTTATTACAATGTATAAATATATGAGCGGACAGTACAAAGACCTTTCTAATGATCTTTTTACTCTTAGACCTGTGACGGGGACAAGGGGGCATCCTCTACGTCTGGAGGAAAGAAGGTTTAGCCATAATCACAGACGCAGATTCTTTACTGTAAGAGCAGTGAGACTATGGAACTCTCTGCCGTCTAATGTTGTAATGAGTGATTCCCTACTAAAATTTAAGAAGGGACTGGATGCCTTTCTTGAAAAGTATAATATTACAGGTTATATACACTAGTTTCCTAGATGCTGCGTTGATCCAGGGAGCTAGTCTGATTGCCGTACGTGGAGTCGGGAAAAAAATTTTTTCCCCAATGTGAAGCTTACTGTTGCCACATGGGGTTTTTTTTGCCTTCCTCTGGATCAACATGTTAGGGCAGGTTAGGATAGGATATGGGTTGAACTAGATGGACTTAAAGTCTTCCTTCAACCTTAATAACTAACTATGTGTGATTGAGGCCTAAGGCTGCATTCACACATCTGTGTGAAATGTCTGCATTCTGCCTGATTTTTTTATCGGACAGCCTGAGGATCCATTGAGTTAAATGTATCTAGTCAGACATCCATTAAAGCACCACTATCTTTTATATCATTGCCAGAGTAGTATCATTAATCTATGTTCCCTGCCCTAGTAAAATACTTAGTAGCCACCTTCTCCTGCTCTTCCCGATGCCGCTTCAGTTCCAATCAGCCATCTTGTGACCACAGCTCTCAACTTATCAGAAGTCACAGCTAACATTCGCAAGCTCTCAATGTAAGAATATGAAAAACTCGTTCTGGTACTCATAGACTTTCATTAAAGGGGTTGTCCGGTCTAAAAAGAAAACTCTGCAGTCATTCTGTGTGACTGCACATTTATGAATACCCCACTGTGAGGATTCGCTGGTTTCTAAGCCAGGAACGGCGGTGATGTATGCGTTATACATACAACCGGCAAGAACCCATCTAGTTGGCACAGCTCCACTCCACACACTTTTATGGAGCGAGGTCGTGTCCTGTCTAGTGACGCGACCATCCAGCGGTGTTTGGAGTGAAGCTGCGTCCACGAAACAGGTTCTGCCTGGGAGTATGTATAACACATCATTGCAGTTTCCGATTCAGAAACCAGCGAATCCTAGCAGCTCAGAGTGCCGGAGTGGTGCTTTACAATGACAGATCCGTGAAACTCAGAGCATACCGTATTTTGATTCAATGCAGAGGATCATAATAGGACATACTCATAAAAAATAAAATGAACCATTACTAATAGCCGTAATATTAAATCTACTAAAAGTTGAAGTAAACTGAAAGAAACACTAGAGTGAACTTTGAGGAAAACAAGTGAATTAAGTGAAGACACCTGTATATTCGGGGACAGGATCCCATGTAACGGTTTTACTTGTTTTACACGTTTGTTAGCATTCTCTCTTCCACAATCTGCTGTGGAAAACCTTTCTAAACACATCCATCTGAAAAGCTTAAATAAAGATGCCACTTGGTGTTCCAGTGTGCTTTTATGGACTGACGTTAATAAAGCTTTGGAGATTTTTCTGATTAAAGAGTCGGCACCATTCCACAGAATTTACTCATTATGTGTAACTATTTAAGGACCATGACAGCATTTATTGAGAACCCCAGGTCAGGGTGTTAAATAATATACAGCCAATAAAACGCTGAGGTTGGTTTTGTTTTTACCCAGCGTTTTCTCCAGAGTAAAGAGATTTTGTTTGTCGTGATGGCATTCTGTACATTTTATGTGAAGAGGGTTTCAAATGTTTAATTACTGTCTATATCACATAATGATCCGAAGAAGACCCATTAAAGCTGGTAATTGACTTTTTTTTTTATAAAATTCAACCAGTAATATATCAGTCTATGACCTTTCAAATAAATTTTTATTGGATAAAAATAAAAACTTGAAATGCAGAAGGGTTATCTCACCCTTCTATCCACTGTATTGGTCACAATTAGTGATGAACAAACATGTTATCTGAGCATGCTCATGTGCTGAGTATCTTGGGCGTGCTCGTATAATATGTTCGAGTCCCCGTGGCTGGTGTCTCACGGCTGTTCGACAATCTCAACCTTTTATGGTCCAGGCGTCACGCTGTCATAGTAATCCACTACTAATGGCAACAATTAAAAATTAAAAGGGTATTAGCTTTCTGAGATCTCTAAGGTATAATGAAAGCATATGCCATAAATGTCTGATAGCAGGTTCTGACTTTCAAGATTCCTGCCTTCCCCAACTAGCACTTTAAGGGCTCATACAAACCTCTGTGGATCTCAATCCAATCACGAACCATAATACGTGGACTGGCCGTGGGTCACCCGACCGGAGCATGACAGCTTCATGCTGTGCGGTCTTGGATTGGACGGAGAGCCATAAACATCTGCATGAGCCCTTACGGCACAATCACACAGTTTCTACTCTGATTTTGATCCAAAAACTGTGTGAATACACCCTGAGGCTGACTTTTTGGAACTAAAACTCTCCAAAGACCACAAATTCAAAAAACACAAGTTTTCATTGTATAGTTTCTTGTCTGAAAAGTCAACAAAAGAAAAAAAAATTGTAAACACACCCGAAGGGTATGTGCACTTGAAACGTTTTCAAATAGAAACTCCAAACTTTTTAGGAGGATTGAAAGAACTTATGCTCCAAAAACGCAGCAAAAAGACTCTGTATGCACTAAAGACTTTTAGAATTGCTTCCCCAATAGGTGGCACTAGTGTTCCAGTTGTCTGCCCCTCTTAGGCTATTTACATATTTAAATTCCCAAAGGAACATTACATGGTCTAAAAGTCTCCTTGCGTTGGCACTTGGCACTCTCCACAATGAGAAACATTCCCCCTAAACGCTTATACTCATCTGCCTTTTCATCTGCGATTCTTAGCACAGATCAGATGGAGAAAAAAAAAATCGCAGCATGCCTCGAGAGGCCGAGTATATCGGATGAAACTAGCTAATGCAATTCAATGGGAAGAAAAAGAAAATCACATGACACATGGACCATGTGTGTGCCGTGTGATTTTTACGCACCCATCTCATAGGAAACCCGATATTTCATCAACTGAATACAGTCAATTCACAGAGCTTCAGAAAGGAATAGAAGAGATATAAATCGAATTTTTAAAAAATGGCGTGCGGGCCCCAGAATTTTTAATAACCAGTTGAGGGAAAGCCAACAGCTGGTTGCTTATGTTTACAGTATAGCCTGGAAAGGGGGTAATAAACAAGGAACTTCCCAGGCTATAAACATCAGCCTTCAGCTGTCGGCTTTACCTCAGCTTGTTATTAAAAATTTGGGGGACCACATGCTATTTTTTTTACGTATTTAATTATGAGCTAAAAACATGTATAGTAAACTGCATGGCACTGATTATATATCTCAAATTACATCTTTATATCAATCTAGCTTTCTATTTTATCTGAATCAAAGATTGTCATTTCAAGCTAGCTTACTAATAAAACAGAGAATTCTTGTATCTAAAAGCTCATGCTAAATCAATATGAAACTTATTCAAATAGTATGTGTAGATTTTTCTGGGAATTTCAGAGCAGAATCAACTTCAAAATCAGAGTACAAATAGAACTGTCAGTACAACCTTAGGCTCCTTTCTCACAGTGTTTTGCCCACGTTCAGTGGTCCCATTGGGGCTTTCGTCCAAACCCATTGCAAAAGAAGATTTAGGCGTATATGCCGACGACACCATAGACTATAATGATGCTGACAGTCAACGTGTGCTCGGTTGTGCATCATTTTTGGGTGTATACACCTACTGGAGGCAGACACCCAGACATAGTAGACTGCGTCTGAGTGTCCGCTGTCAGTAGGTGTATACGCCTCAAAATTGATGCAAGACACAGCATTCATTGACCATAGTCAATGGTTCTGTAGGCACATATGCCTGGTCCTGGGTCCTGGTGGATTACAGTAAATGATCAGAATGATCTTAATCCCTTTCTGCAAAAGGTAAAAAAATTAGTACTAGCCGTTTTCATGAATAATGCACTGTAATAGCTTTTTACTACTATTTTGTATTATGGATGGCAGACCTGCGATTATTTTCTCATGCCCATTCGGGAGCATCCAAGAAGCGAATCAGTCACACCCATACAAGTCTATGGGTGCTTGTGAAACATCGGACTGCACTCTGATGTCATCCCAGTATAGTCTGATTCTGGCATACGACAAAAATGGAGAAGATGGAGAAATTACGTTCTCCGTCTCCTAAGCACCTGTGCTGCAATTTTCTCATGCAAGATAATCGGAACACAGTACACTGACAAAGAGTGAGAAGAGGGTCATTTGCATATTTGGCCCAATTCTCTCACGAGAAAATTGACGGCCTTACACGCGAAACAGCTGAGCCACACTGTCTCCACGATCTCTGGAACCACAATTAAAGCTTATTTTAAGGCGCGATGGCGAATGACCCTCTTACATAAACACATTAGAGCTCCTGCTAATAATAAGGTCACTTCTGTGCCGGTTAGTTTTGCGTCACTTGTTGCAGATTCATGTCATATAAGCCTATTGATATCAAACTATAATATATTAAAGAGGATCTTTCACCAAATTTTTTATTCACATCAGAGAAGAAGCGATCCAATTAAAATTGATTTTTATTTCACAAATTTTAAAAAAAATATATATAAAACACATCAATACACAGAATGTCCCAATGAGGACGCCACCATGGAAATTATTGATAGTAACAGTTGATACTGAGTCAGATTATAATAAATAAGCACCAAAAATTCTGTGTATTGATGTGTTTTATATATATATATTTTTTTAAATTTGTGAAATAAAAATCAATTTTAATTGGATCGCTTCTTCTCTGGTGTGAATATATACACCATTGTGGTTTTTCTAATTGGTTTTGAAGTGCCTTAAATAATTTCGGACAGTTTCTTTGATTAATTACCAAATTTTTCATGTTGAACTGGACACAATATAATAGTGCCTGCAGAGGAGAATATATATATATTTTTTTATTTTGCTTTTCCGTTGTGGAGATCTTAACAATCAAAGTATTTGACACCTAACGAGTTAACTTTTGACAAGCCAAAGTGGGTGTTCTCATAGTTTCTGCTGGGGTCGTGTACTTCTTCTCCCAGACGAGTTGCCCAATAACAAGTAAGCAGCAGCACAGCAGGAAAAGGACACACTCTGAACCTAGCTTAGGCTTCTCAATGTTTGAGATGTAATGATTCAGCGCTGATCTCTGGCATTTGGCTGGGGTTACACAGTGACTTTGCACACAGGTCATGCAACCAAAGATAGTCATATGCCACTGATGCATTGCTGCATAATGTAATACAAGTCAACTGGGTCACATTCCGATTCACAAGGTACCACCACAACAAGCAAGTCAACAAATCTAAATGGTTTCAACTTGCTTGTCGCAATGCCTTGAAAGGCCAGTGCAAGGCCATTCACCTGCACTATGCTGTGATGTATCAGTGGCTAAGTGACCATGTAGCCCCAGCCTTAACTTTGCAAATTGTAATGTAAATTTTCTTTTTGTGGAAATGTAAGTTAACAAACGTTTCTCATCCAGGACACCCTCACTTACACTGCAATACAATGCTTGTTGCAGGCAAGGATTCCTATAGGAATAAATAAAGTCTTGACTCTTCACAAACTTCTAAGAACTATGCTTTTAGGCCAACAAATCTTTTATTGCGAGCATTTAAGTGTAAATAATTTATGAGGTACAGAACTGTAAAGCCATTTAAAGGCCTTGACAAGCCAGAAAGATGTGGTATTTTGGCTCCTTAAACCTCAGGGATTTTAGTGCTCAATATTTCAGTCTGTAATGACAAAATAGATCAAGATATTGAGACCCAGATGTCATGTATTCTAAATGTCTTACACTAAAATATCCCACTGCTGGCGAGGCCGTCATAGTGGAGATCAGGTTACAACCCTACAATCTTGGTAAAGTGCTTTGGCACTAAATATTGATTCCATCTGGAGGATTGATATGCCTTGGGGCATCTACTTTTTACTTTCCACCTCTTAAAGGTGTTTTCCAGCTACTGAGAAATCTAAGCTAAGGTCCTAGCTTAAAAGTAAAGTGCTTCCTAATGGCCTGTTGTTACGAAAATCTAATATTTGTTTAAGATTTCATGTCACTCACGATGGTTCGAAAGCCATGTGGATCGGTTGTCAGCCTCGGCTTGCTCTTAGAACTGATCCCTCTAATTCTGCGACACCACTGGGACCTAGAGGCTGCCATAACGGACTACACGGCTTCCGCCCAATTGACAGCAATATAGGATCTCAGACAAGAATTGGATTTATATAGCAGCAATCGGTGTTAGATTTTTTTTCAAGCTTCTGTAAGTCAATCTCTAATTTTAGAGGCAGAAAAAAACCTTAGACAAGTATGGTACATTAACAGCTCATGCCGCAAACAACTGATAGATGCAGGACCTATCCATGCTCATGCAGAGAACTGGGGTCCACTTACTCACTTGGGTCAGGTTGCAACTGAATGGTAAGAGTAGACCCATATGAAGCTCCCTCGATTCACTTACGTTTGCGTTACAGACACAAGCAAGCAACAGTGATGGGGCACCAATGTTCTTTTTATTTTGTCCTCAAGATCAGTTTTGTAAAGGCATAAACAATACCTAAATGCCATGCAGTGACTTCCAGACTCATGCCATTGTCATTTCAATGAGATCCTTACTTCCTTTCTTATAAAAAGTGACGTAATGCACTGATCATATCTTACAAAGCAACATTGTGTGTATACTGAATGAGTTGGGAGCATCTTATAACTGTTGGGCACCTCTGTCAAAAATGTTACTCCAGGCAGAGGCTGTTGTGCATTTATGGGGCAATTTATGCCACTTCAGGAAGCGGAAACTTAGTGCAGTAGAATAAAGACGCATCATACTTCTGAAAATTGGAAGATGTCCAGTGCTAACAGCTCAAAACTAGAAGTTCGAAGAAGTATGGCCAGAAGTGGTCTTCATGGAAGAATTAAGTCCAAAAATTCATACTTTCCTCATGGAAACAAGGTCAAGTGATTCAACTTTGCACAAGACCATAGAAAATGGGGTGCAGAAAAATGGCAGCAGGTGCTCTAGACTGAGGAGTCACAATGTGGAATATCTGTCTTTAACAGAAGGCAGTTTGTTTGATAATGGGCTGGAGAGCAGTACAATACTGAGTGCCTGGAGGCAAAAGAGAAGCATTGGTGGAGGTTACTTGCATTTCAGCAAGTGAAATTGGGAATTTGGTCAGTATTAAAGGTGTTGTCAATACTGAGAAATACAGGCAGATTATCCATCATGCAATAAAATGAAACTGATGTGTGACTGACTCTAAATTTATTCTGCAGCAGGACAACAACCCCAAACATACAGCCAATGTCATTAATTTTTTTCTTTGGCATAAAAAAACAACAAGGAGTCCTGGAAGTGATGATACAAAACCCACAGAGACCTAGGTGCAACATCATAAGGGCTATCCGATATTGCACAAAGAGAACAAAGGATTTGTACAAGAAGATCTGTGGTTAGTTCTCCAAGATGTTTTGAACAACCTCCATGCTGAGTAAACTGTGTGCAAGTGTACCTAGAAAAAGTAATGCAGTATTGAAGGCAAAGAACGGTCACACCAAATACTGATGTGATTTAGATTTCTCTTTTAGTCATTCAATACACATTTTAATTGATAATTATAAACTATTAACACCTCTTTTTTTTAAGTTTTGAAAGCACTCATACTTTGCATAATTTTTTTACCCATCTGCCTAAAAGAAAAATGTAAAATTCTGCAATTTTCACACTGGCCACTGGGACTTTTTTAGACTCTAACTTCCTGTTGTTTCAGGAAATGCACATGTTCGTTAGCCACAATTAACAGAATCCACCCCTATCTTTTGTATTGCAGCATCTAATGATACTAAGGGCCTGTTCAACGCCAGAAACATCAGAGATGTACATACCAAGACAACATGAGCAACGTTTTAGTGGATTAAACAATTAAGAAGTTCATGTTTTATTTTACTTACAAGTGGGTGTTCCAATATCCTCTATTTTCTTGTCTATATTACACTGCAAGTCAACAGCTAGAATGGTAGCCATGATATTATCAACATAATGTGTTCATTTACATCAGAGGTCTCAAACTCCAGTCCTCAAGGGCCGCAAACAGGTCATGTTTTCAGGATTTTCTTGTATTGCATAGGTGATAATTTAATCACCTGCACAGATAATGATTCCAGCACCTAGTGCAATGCTAAGGAAATCTTGAAAACACACACGGTTTGCGGCCCTCGAGGAATGTAGTTTGAGACCCCTGATTTACATGGTGAGTTCAGCGCTTTTTCTCTTTTGTACTCAAAATAACTTTAGATGCATAAAATACCGATATCTTTTACACAAGAGGACTAGAAAGAGGACCTTTCATAAAATTATTAATTTTGAACTTCACACATTATGGTTGAAGAGCAGAATGAAACATTTTTTTTTTTAACCTCCCCATTGCAGAGATTTTAGATATCAAATTATTTGGTAGATAATGAGTTAAAGCGGAAGTTGTCAGAGTGTTTTCACTGGGGCGTGTACTTTGCCCCCTGATATGACTTTGACCAATCATAAGCAAGCAACAAAACTAAAAGACAAAAAAAAAAAAAAAAAAAAAAAAAACACGCCCTCACAATAGCTTAGAACAGGCTTTCTCTAGTGTGAGACAAGAAATGAAAGACAGCTTTATCTTAAGGCCCCGTCGCGAGATCGCTAGCGAGATCACTGCTAAACAGCGATGTCAGCAGCGATCTCGCTATGTCTGACACGTACCAGCGATCAGGCCCCTGCTGTGAATCGCTGGTCATGTCAGAAATGCCTGGACTTTTTTTGATCGCTGGTCTCCCGCTGGCCAGCACGCATTGCTGCGTGTGACAGGCAGGAGACCAGCGATCTACTGGTAACCAAGGTACACATCGGGTTTCCAGGCGCGGGGCTGTGCCTGGAAACCCAACGTGTACGTTGGATACCAGCGCACTGCTGCAGGGGAGCTGGTAACCAAGGTACACGTCGGGTTTTCAGGCACCGCGCAGCGCCTGGAAACCCGACGTGTACCTTGGTTACCTGCTCCCTGCATCAGCGCGCTGGTATCCAACGTACACTGCGGGTAACTAAGCGACGTTACCCGCAGTGTCGCTGTCCTGATCGCTGCCTGTTTGGCAGCTCAGCAACGATCATGTAGCGACACACCAGCAATCCTGATCGTTGTCTGGTTCGCTGGTGTGTCGCTATGTGAGACGGGGCCCTTACACCTGAGTGATTACAAGTTGCTGTGAGCACAGCAGACAGAAGTGTTACTAGTGAGTCCTTTGTGTCATCTCAAGACAGGCAATGTGAGGTGAGGGGCAGGACAGCAGAGGTGACAATGCAATGAGAGGAGGACAGGTGATAGAAGGGTTTGTAATGTGACACTGCTAAACTCAGCTGTACTGCTCCACCCCTGCCCCACATTTGCTATCAGGAAACATTAGCTCAAAGTTGCCAGGTTCGTTGTGCTCACAACAACTTGTAATGGCTCTGCAATGATATCAGGTTACCTGATACAGCTCACACAAGAGTAGCCTATTATGAGCTATGATGGGGGTGTGGTGTTCTTTCCCTTGAGTGTTGTTGCTTGCTTATGATTGGTTGACATCATATGGGGCAAGTACACGCCCCCAGTTGAAAACCGGACATCCACTTGGACTTAATGAAAATTAACCCATTAGCTACCACATACTTTTGAGTGTGAATATCTCTGCAACGGAGGAGTGCAAACAATGATTTATAATTAAAAAAAAAATACAAATTAATCATCTCGCAACTTTCACATTGGCCACTAGATTCATACTTCCTGTCCCATCAGGAAAATATTTTGTCAGGCTCATGATCATCATCAGCAGGAATACGATGACAGGTAACATATCTTTACAAAGCCAATAATGCAGGAGCCAACAATTGGAATAGGCAATACCACAGTTGACCCTGCACCCCCCTATCACAATGATGTTCCCACAGTATCATTAGATGCTGCAATACAAAAGATAGGGGTGGATTCTGTTAATTGTGGCTAACGAACATGTGCATTTCCTGAAACAACAGGAAGTTAGAGTCTAAAAAAGTCCCAGTGGCCAGTGTGAAAATTGCAGAATTTTACATTTTTCTTTTAGTATACATTGTGGTGAATTTGGGGGGGAAAGAACATCGTCAAAAATGAAAAAATATATATATTTATCACAAAAACCTTATTTAAGCAATTTCTGATGATTGATAAAATGCCATTAAAGGGAAGTTATATATTTTTTTGCTTATTTAGTGTCCACTTAATTTTCACACAATAAATTCACTCAGGCACATACTTGAAATTACCTTTTGTCTTCAGTATATTCATAAGGCGCAGATCCATTCAATTGGCATGGTTTATGAGAAGGGCTTACAGAGCCTCCACTATCCAGGTCTGAATTTGTGCCAGGCAAGACTCTGTTTTGCTGAATGTCCCAATTCCTTGCAGCATTGTGAATTGCAATTCTTTTTTTCTCCTGTAATAATAATAATAATAATAGTAATAATAACTGTATTCTGAAACTAAGAGGATGTTCAGGTCATTAAAGTAATAGACTCAAAACAGAGACTGTGATAATAAAACAAAATAACTATCACTAGGTAAATCCCTCACCACTCTAATGCCACCGCTGCCATGCTGGTCTTTGGTTACTTGTACTGCTGGAACTTTAATATGCCGAGTTTCTTACAAAGTGTCAAAAATTCACCAAGAATTCAATGTAGAAATTGAAACTTAAAGGGGTTGACCACTACTCAGAAAACCCCTTCTCAATCTGCATGTTTGCCCCCGTTAAAATAAAAACACCTATACTCACCTCCCATACCGGCAGTCTCTCTCCCAGGCCTCACGTGAGGTTGTTCCTGTCACGAGCGGGTCATGTCCTCCTGGGCGATCTGGGGTTAGAAAATCACTACGTATTGTGAATAGCAGATTTTCAATTTAGCCTGTGTTTGTGTTTCATATTAAATGAATTTAGTTTCCTTAGGTGCTGAAAAGGTTAGCGACCCTTTCTATGCTGGTTAGAAACTTAGACAAAAACTGGACATGGCAGATCATATATATACAAAGTTGAAAAGTATCATGCACAACATCGTGTCTGAAGGTGACATATATGTCACGGGGAACAGAATGGCAGACCACTCGGAATAATGCTGAAAACCAAGATGAGAACACCGAACATAGGTCAAGGGATAAATAAGAGACATAATATGATAAATAAAACACCTTTATTTATTAATGGGTGGCAAGGAATGGCAATGCTTGCAACAGAATGCCTGCACACGTTAAACACAATGATTTAATATGAAAGATGATAAAAATAAAATAAAAAAATGTAAACATCATAATCAAAGGGACCACTAAAAATGGATGTAAGGTAAAAAGGTAATACCATATAGGAAAAATACAATCAAGATTGATAGCAGACAATGTAATAAATGTATTATTGGAAAACAACTATGTGGGAAAACATGCTAGAGGTAAATCAGTCATAACTCCTTGTCTGAAAATATGCATAAACACAGTGATGAATAGACAAGTGTATAGAAGCAAGATATGTATAATCCCTGATGAAGGACTTGGTTTCAAAACGCGCGTCGGGGCATGAACCGGGAACCACCATCAGGTAACCACCGCTCCATTCAATTTTTGGCCCACATAGACCCATTGTATATCTTTCTCTTATACATATCTTGCTGCTATAGACATTCTTGCTATACATGCATGTTCATTTTTGGGAGGTCAGCTCTTATGCACACTTACTTGCTATATACTATAACAATGCCTCTCTATATATGATTAAGGTGTCAGCACTAACAGCATCACGTTGTCTATGCATCACTTTGTTTAATGCATATTTTCAGACAAGGAGTTATGACTGATTTACCTCTAGCATGTTCTCCACCCTAGTTGTTTTCCATTAATACATTTATTACATTGTCTGTTATCAACATTGATTGCATTTTTCCTATAAGGTATTACCTTCTTACCTTACATCCATTTTTAGTGGTCCCCTTTGATTATGATCTTTCAATTTTTTATTCTGTTTTATCATCTCTTTCATATTAAATCATTGTTTTAACCTGTGCATGCACTCTGTTGGATGCAGTGCAATTCATTGCCACCCATTGTTAAATAAAGGTGTTTTGGTTAGAAACTTGCAGCTCCATCTCAGCTGTTTCTGACCTGGTCATTTCCTCTTCCTATAAAATCTGGTCAGACCTTCTCTTCATTGCCAGTGAAGGCTTTGCTTCACAGCTCCTTGGGGACGCTGTGCTGAATTGGAGATCGTTGTTGCTACTGAAGATTGTTGTGTGCTGTATGTTTTCCTCGTTGTTCTATTCCCATTCGGTTGGTACATTCCTAACCTTCCCTATAGACCTCTCTACATTTGGTGAGTGATTGTTTGTTGCTTTCTTTTATCCCTGTCTGTCTTACGTGTTGATACACTAGCATTTCTGTCCTAAGCCTACTAGGGGAGGGGGAGGGGACAGCTTAGGGAATAACAGGAGAACAGTAAGGCTGGTGGCTCAAACCTCTTCACCTTTAGACAGGGTGGATAAAAATCAATGATTTTTTTAAAAAA
>VIAB01006056.1:35155-48639 GCA_009801035.1 Oophaga pumilio
GGCTGAAAATCTCGGCTTATACATGGGTATATACGGTACTGGTTTGGCTTTTATCCTAAGTCATGTGGCAAGGGTCGATATTGACTTTTAGGATTGCATATTTAATTTCCCAGAGGAGCATTGTACGGCCTATAAGTCTCCTGACACTGGCATGTCAATCATGTCACTCTCCGCAAGGAGAAACATTACCCTTTGGATATATTTTCATTAGAAATGTACCATTCTCGAGTATTGAATATAAGTGTTTATAGTGTTACTAACTATTAATCTCTCTTTTTAGTAATTTTTAGTGAAGTACATTAATGGCTGTTCCGCATGACTATAACTTTTAGTCCTTAGAGTAGTAAATACTTTATCAACAGAACGGGATTCCAAGAAAATGTAATTTACTTCCCCTGGATGTATCTGTACTTTACAATATGGAGCAAAGATGGTCAGTTTGAGCCAAAATAACTTGTAATGCATTTCTGCAGTGTATCAATTGGACAGAGCGATCCATCCAGGACTATTCGGTGGACATGTGATGTTCTGCAGCTCAGAGCTGTACCTGATGGATGTCTGCTGTACAGTGAACAATCTGACCTTGTATCATTCTATCTTGGAACAATTCTCTTTTTTTGGTGCCAAATCTTGTTTGGTATTAAAAGACAAATAAAACCGTACAGAAATGTGACCTCTTAATGGCATATAATGGATTGAACTTTTTAACTTTTTTTTCTATTAGCGCAGTCACAGATGTGACAGATTTATGGTTTAAAAATATTTTCCTAGCCACAAAAAAATATAAACATTAATGGGATAGTATGAACATTTAACCTCTTAAGCCTATTTTCAAGTTCAAGACATTTCCATCAGTCATTGTCACATCTTAGAACAGACACAAGGGCTCATTATGTCAACGGGGGGGGGGGGGTCTTTGGGACTTCGAAGTCTACACTTTAAAGAGAATCTGTCATCAGGTTTTTGCTTCCTCATCTGAGAGCAGCATAATGTAGAAGCAGAGTCCCTGATTCCAGCGATGTAACACTTATTGAGTCGAGCTCTGTATAACCCCACCCCCACCACTGATTGGCAGCTTTCTGTGTACACTGTGCACAGGCAGGAAGATGCCAATCAGTGGTGGAGGCAGGGTTATACAGAGCTCATGAATATGGTGAACTACATGGCAGCAGGTTTACTAGTCCTCTCGTGATAATCTCCTGCTGATAAAACAGTTACTTTATTAAGATTACCCAAAGCAGCCTAGTAAGTGACACATCACTGGACTTAGTGTTGTGAATATGCTGGAGGCGGCTTCTGAGCTGGGGCTCCCTCCGGTGGTTGCTGAGGGTAATGAACTGATTAATGAATGGCCTTCAGCTGGCGCTGAATGGTAGGATATAAGTTGCCTGATTTCCCAGCAGCCTTGCCGGTTATCAATTGTTCTTCTGGTCTTGCTTGAAGCACTACTAGTTTCCTGCTCTCCTTCAGATAAGTGTTTGCAGTTTTTTTTCTCTGTTTGATTTTCTCTGCTGGTTTGCTGCCTGCAGTGGATTGCAGCCTGTCCCCTTTTGGGGGTCTGGTGCTGCAATTGTGCTCCGTTTGTGTCTGCACTTTTGCTTTGTTCTTTTGTTACTTTTAATTTGCTGAATAGTGTTTTGTTACACCAGAGATCTGATTTAGGTGGAAGAGGTCGTGTGATCTCAGGTTTTTTGGCAATCAGAAGTGTTGGTATTTTTGTTAGGGTTTTTGTTGGATTGCAGTCAGAATTCTTTCCTGTACTTTTCTGTCTAGACAGATTGGGCCCCAGCGTTTGCTCATTCTATTTTCTGTCTGTGTCTGTGCTTTCTTCTTGTCTAACCGCCATTACATGTTTGGGGGCTTCCTATTTTCTTTGGGGATCTGCTCCGGGGCAGATAGCTTTCATCTTTCTGCCTTTAGGTGTAGTTATCTCTCAGGCTGTGACGAGGCGTCTAGGATGAACGTAGGAACGCTCCACGGCTACCTCTAGTTGTGTGGTTAGTTCAGCTTACAGCAATCCAATAGGTTCCAGCCTCTCTGGTGTATTACCGCTTTTGCTATTTTTTGCCATTTCTCCTCAGTTACCGAAACATAACAACTTAGTGTCTTTGTCTCTACACTATGCTTTTCTCAGATCAGGTGGCAAAAACCTGGTAAAAAATGTTAAATATCATTAACTAGAGGTAGGTTTTTTACAGGGAATGCCCACATCACAACCTCAGAATATATTCTAGTAACAATTACTGACTGCTAGAAGATGTTTTTTTGAATCTTGGTTGAAAAGAATGGGCGTACTTTGGTTTTGCATGATCAGAAGCAGGTCATCCAAACCCAAGGTCACGACTGGCTGAGTTTTGTATGAAGATGCCAGGTAGCAATTTCAAGGCTGTTTTCTTCTGAACTTGGCCATTGCACAGGAATGAAGCTGTTAAAGGGTATTCATATTTTACACAGTAATGGCATATCACTAGATGACGCTGTCACCTTATAGGTGGCTGTGTGATCATTGGGTATACAAAAAAAGGAAAGTTGGCTCGTCCACTGAACTAGGAACTCATGGTGCTGCGAGGAGTAATAAGGAAGAAAAAGGATCCAGCTCCCAGAATCTTTCGATAAAAAAAGAAGTTTATTGCAGGAAAACACTGCAGTGAAGGGGCAAATGAGTTTCAGATGGAATCTTTATTCATTGCATTTATTTTTTTTATTTCATTGGAAGATCCTGGCTCTGGATTCTTTTTTTTTCCTTCTGACCATTAGGACCTCCGGTCTCTTACTGATTTTGAGAACGAAAGGGAAGCTTGATGTAGCACTCCATTTTGTTCTCATTTTTCCCTGAACCAACGCACTCCAATCACAAGCCTTGTAGGAAACTTACAGCTAGGAGCGCCATTGCGCAGGGAAAAATTTGAAGGGGATACAACGATATGTTAAAGGGGTATTCCCATCGTCAAGATCCTATCCCAATATGTAGTAAGTGTAATAATAATTATAATATTAGCAAATGCCTCCAATTAGAAATGCAGTATAGTTCTTCGAATTCACTATGTCTCTATCCTCATGTGCAGGCATTGCAGGATCTTAGGTATCCATGGTTAGTTAGATGCTAGTGGTCATAACTATGGATACCCAAAGTCTTGCAATGCCTGCACATGAGGAACGAGACAGTGAATCAGAAAAACTACACTACAGTTGTAATTGGAGGTATTTGCTAATATTATTATTATTATTACACCTACTATATATTGGGATAGGATCTTGGAGATGGGAATACTCCTTTAAGTCTCAGGATTGAGGGGATCCAAAAGGCTGGATTCCCTTGAATCATCAAGTGATGGCCTGCCCTAGTGAGATGTGAGATGCCATCATTTTAGGAGATGAGAATACTGTTTAATCTCTTGCAGTCATAAGTTGTCACTTATCCATCATGTCTGATGTGGCCTAAGTCTCAAGTAATTCAAGAATACAAAAAGCTACGAACGTACAAATAAGAAATAAAATACCTAATATTTTAAATAAAGCAGTGAAAATACAATGAAGTTTGCTTTCTTATTCAGAACTCGGAGTTTTGCTTTTCACAAGCATTCATTGGGAATTTACACATTGTGCTGTCATTTCTTATGGGAGCGTTCAAGAAACATTACGCCGAGATCACCTTTAGTTGACAAAAGACGACTCTGCAGAAAGAGTAAAGATCAGGCTTGTAATCTCTATAAAATAGGACTGTCAGCAGGATGTCATGTTCCATGAACAAATCAGATGTTCACAGCAGGTAACGGCCATTTGCTTCGGTTTCTCCTATTCCGGATGAGAACATTATGAGCGAATTTTCTCTGTTTTACTCATCAAGATTCGCAAACTAGACAGAATGCAGCTCGCTGTGAATGCGGCTGTATATCTCTCTCATCTCTGGATACCACTAGCGTAGACTTTATGTTTCCAAAAGTATTAATCTGTGACTGTGCTGTAAATCGGATGTATTGGGCCATCAAGATGTCACTGTTTACTTTTCATGGTCAAATAATTCATGCCATTTAACAAAACTTTTTGAGAACTTTAAAGATAGTTATGTGCCAGAACTGTACTCACCATATGGGCAAAGTATATGCACATCTAGGTAAATGTGAAATTAATGGCACCATAACAATTATGGTATTATAATATGGTATCAGTAGTGATGAGTGAGTATACTCGTTGCTCGGATTTTCCCGAGCATGCTTGGGTGATCTCCGAGTATTTGGAAGTGCTCGGAGATTCAGTTTCTGTTGCCGCAGCTGCATGATTTATGGCTGCTGGACAGCCTGAATACATGTGAGGAATGCCTGTTTGTTAAGGAATCCCCACAGGTATTCAGGCTGTCAAATAGCCGCAAATCATGCAGCTGCGGCAACAGAAACTAAATCTCCGAGCACTTCCAAATACTCGGAGATCACCCGGGCGTGCTCGGGAAATTCCGCGCAGCAAGTATACTCGCTCAACACTAGGTATCAGCTGTCAGACAGACTATTAGGGTATAACACCCCAAGGTCAGGTGCAGATGAGAGTATTTTCAGTCTGAGTGTTATCCGATAAAACATCGGATTGCATTAGGACCAATGTTAGTCTATGTGGTTGTGCACATGTCAAATTTCTTCCTTGGAAAGAGACTGTCCGATGAAAAAAATCACAGCATGGCCAAGTTTGATCCCATATTTGAATTACACATGGCCATGCAAGTCAATGAATCCATGGAAAACGTCAGCCTGCACTCGGATGACATCTGAGTGCAGTCTGATATCCACACACTCACAGAATGGAGAAGATGGACATTTTTTCTTCTTCTCCTCTTCCAAGGGAATTAGAGCACACTCTGATCACACTTTGATTAGAGTGTCATTTGCATAATCAACCCGACTCTCTTAGATGAGTGAATCTACTTCTGTCTGCACCTGCCCTTATAAAGAGGGAAAAAGCAATAGAACAAGTGATGCGTAAAAAGTACAGTCTGAATTGTATTGATGCCATTTAAAGCACATCTGTCATCAGGTTTCACAAAACAAACATCACACTTTAATAAATAAATAAATCTCAAAGACCTGATGAGGCTGGTATATTCACTTTGAAAATCCATGCCAGTGTGGTTGTATGGTACTCAACATAAAATGAGAATTCTATACTGTATATCGCTATTGTTGGACTCATAAAATGCTTATTTTAGTATAATGACAAGAAAACTTTCACAATGGGATAAAGCCATGTTCACATGGATTTTCAAAGTAAATACACCCACTATAATAGGTCCAAGAGAGCTATGTAAAAATATATGCACTTTATATTATGAAATCTGGTGACAGACTTTAATTGATCACCCTATTAAGTGGTGCGAACATAGGCATGTAAAAAAGTAAGTCAAGGCTACCACTATCTTCAGGTTCTCCGACAGGAATGCATTCTGGATAAACTGCAGTAGAAACAAAATAACAGGATGATAATTTATCTACATCTGATTAATGAGGTGATCTCATGAAAAGATTCCCTTATTGTACCTGTTTATGACAAATGGACATAATAAATAGGAAATCCCAAAGACGCTCTATAAGAGTGGCTTCTTTTCTGATGGACTTGAGCTTTCTTTGTACTGCAAGTGCATCCATTCATCTGATTGGCTGCCAAGTAATACTTCATTTCCCCTGCAGTGCCCACTCTAGAGGAAATGCCCCATTGGTGGTGGCTTCCTCCAGCAAAATCTTCAGTTTGTTGGGGATTCCAGGAGAAGGACCTGAGAGGATTAGATATTGGCCTTGAAGGCTTAATTCTGAAAGGGGTTGTCTCTTGTGAACTCCTCTGACAAGCCCCATGATTTTTGGGAGAGTGGGTGATTTCTTGGGGTGTATGAAAATTAAAAAAAGCCATAGATCGCTCTTTAAAAAAAAAAGGTTGTTTGATTTTAAAAGGTTTTTGATAAGGGATGAGCGATCCCGCTGAAGTTTGGGTTATGGTACCTTACCCAAACTTTATTCCGAAGTTTAGTTCTGGTACCAGAACTTTAAACGAACTTCAACCAGAACCTGGGCCCCACTGAAAACTATGAGGACCCAAACTTTTGAGTTGGAAAATTCTCTCTCTCCTCTTCTCTCTGCAACGGACTTCTCCCGGAACTCCGAATATTGCAACGGTCTTCCAGGAGAAGTCCATGTTCGGTGGTTAGCACCGGACAGTAACTGTTCGAACGAATCCCGAACTTTTAAGTTGGGATTCTCTCATCTCTAGTTGTGATACCTCGTTTTCAAATACCCTAGTTGAAAATTTGGTGGACGAAATACAAAGAGTACATAATTACATGAGTGACCAGATTTTATTAGGTGTTTTGCTTCTCAAGCGGGCATTGTTAGCTATGTAAATGATCTGCTACCCAGAGTTATGAAATTCAACTTTTTAAAAATAGTTGTTTAACTCCAGTAGAGGAATGGAGTAAAAATTGTAGAAACATTTTTAGACCACAGTGTTTTATTTGAGACACTTTGAAAAATTGGGAGCACATAACCGCACAGCAGCCACAAAGAAATGTTAAATATAAAAATAAATATAAAAAATTCACTTATGATAAAATGCACCATGCCATATGAATAAAGGTGGACATGCATGAAGGTTACGAAGCCAAAAAGTTGCACATTTTGTTTAAAAAAAATTGCATCTTTTTTGCAATTTTGTGACGCTCTTGACTTGCTTCATAAAGGTGTGGTTAGGTATGAAAATAACGTTTTAGCCAAATTTATGAATTGTGAATTTTAAAAACTCATAATTTCCTCCAATAGGGAATGTTTTAATAAGTGAAGAAACTGAAGTTTAATTTTTAAAGATGCGTCAAATTTATAAAACATTGTGCATCATTTTGATAAAGGACAGTGCCGCCCCAAGGAAAAGTGACTTTAAAAAATACTCCTATAACTTTTCTCTAAGTTGTACTGCTTTCATAATCGGAGTATTATAATGATGAGATCAGCATGCTAAAAAATAGTTTTTTTACTTTGATAAAATTGATGTCGATATCTGAGTAAATAAAAAAAATTGTGTAGGAATACTGTAACATAGGGGCAGGAAAAGCTGAGCAGATTGATAAATAGGGGAAAAGTTTCAGCATAACCTGTGTTCTATTCATGCAAATCTCGGTTCATTCTGGGTTTTGGAGTCCAGTAGGAGGGTCTAATCAGTAATTGATAGTCTTCCCTGTATAAGTGTACATACAATGATCAATATCAATCACTTATTAGGACTGCCATTTGATTCCCAGACTGAGCAGATATTTTTATGACTAAAATACAAGTCATATAAATTATTTTCCCATGAAGCTATATGGCCATGACGTGATTGCGGGGCATCGCTGGGTTGCAATGATGGCCACTGGTTTACTGAAGACCTCTGCGCCTATCATGACTGTAGTCCTATGAAAGCCAGCCAGTGATTGGCATTGATTTTTGCTATGCAGTCCAATATTGTAGTATTGCTGTATATAGTAGAAGTGATCAGACAGTATTAAATACTGTAAACAGTAGAAAAAAGGTTAATAAAATATAAAAAATAGACATTCAAATCTCCCGTCTTCCCCCATTAAAAATGAAGAAATATTAAAAAAAATTAAAAACTACACATATTTGGTATCTTTGCGTTCGGGAAAATACAATCTATCAAAATATAAAATAATGTAATCAGATCAGTAAATGGTGCAATGAGAAAAAAATGAAAATGCAAGAATTGAGGGGGTTTTTGAATGCCACAACACAAAAAAAGTAGTACGTTGTATTTAAAATAACGTAGACACCCCAAAGTGAAATAGAAAAAAAATCAGCTTGGGGAGCAAAAAATAAGCCCTCACACAGGCAATATCCAAAAACTTAAAAAAAAAAAATGAGTCACAAAGAACTTTTTTTAATTTTTCTTTATTTTACAAATTTCTGATTTTTTTTACCACTTAAACAAAAACTATGCATGTTTGGTATTTCAGTAATCATACTGATCTGAAGAATTATATTGTAGGTCATTTTTACCATAAAATCAACACTGCTGAAAGGCAAAGCAAAAACCAATTGTGTATTTGCTTTTTTTTTGCTATTTCATCACACTAGGAATTTTCTTCCCACTTTTGAGCACATCACATGGCTAAATGAATGGTGTCATTCAAAAATTACAGCTCGTCCTGCAAAAGGCCAGTCCCTCACATGGCTATGTTGATGGAAAAATGAAAAAGTTATGGCTCTTGGAAAAAAGGGAGGAAAAAAAGGAAAGCGTAAAGATGAAAATTTGCCTTGTCCTTAAGGGGTCAACTTGACAAACAACACACCATGTTGATAATTTGTCACAGAAGGTTATCTCACTTGAGAAGATTAAGAAGATAACTTAATTTTGCACAAAGCATTATCTTGAGTGAGGTGTCAAATTTCACCTGTTTTGTGCCATCATATCCCAGTGCTGAATACTATTATCAACTATCATATGGATAAGCGACTATGGATGAGTGAACACGAACTGTAAAGTTCGGGATCCATATCGGATATCTAGTGTCCGGTACTGAACCCCGAACACGGACTTTTCACAGGATGTCTGGTTTACTGTTTGGGTTCAGATGCCTAATAGAGTTTCAATAAGCTTTAAGGCTGTGGGAACTTCCGGAGCCATTACAGCCATGCCAAGTATTGGTGTAGGGATAGGACACAGATGGAGTGAGGGACAGTGTTAGGTAGTGCACTCTGCCAAAAAGACACTCTGTGTACTCTGCACATGTCACATTGGGAGAGCTATGCTAAAAATCCACTGTGTGCACTCTGCAACCCCTTCCTGTGGGAGCACTGTGCCAAAAGCCACTTTGTGTACTTCACAACTCACTTGTGGGAGTACTGTGCCAAAAGACGCTGTGTGTACTCTGCAACTCCACCTGTGGGAGCACTGTGCCAAAAAGTCATTGTGTGTACTCTGCAACCCCGCCTGTGGGAGTACTGTGCTAAAAACCTTCTATGTGTATTCTGCACCCCAGCCTGTGGTAGTACTGTGCCAATAGTCACTGTGTGAACTTTGCAACCCCGCCTGTGGGAGTACTGTGCCTAAAAGCTGCTGTGTGTACTCTGCAACCCCGCCTGCTTATGTATTGGGCCTTAAAGCTGCTGTTTGCACTTTGCACCCATATCTGTGGGAGTATGGTGCCAAAAAGCTGCTGTGTGTACTCTGCAACAAAAACGACAACTCAAAAAATGGTTTTTTTGCATTGTGCAAAAAATAATTATATTGTGCTGTCATCTCTTTACCATGGGAGGAAAGAACTGTGCCAAAAAGCCACTGTGTGTACTTTGCAACTCTGCCTATAGGAATACTGTGCCAAAAGCCGCTATGTGTACTTTTCAACCACACCTGTGGGAGTACTGTGCCAAAACTAATTTTGTGTACACTGCAACCCCACCTGTGGGAGTACTGTGCCAAAAACTAATATGTGTACTCTGCAATCTCACCTGTTGGAGTACTGTGCCAAAAGCTACTGTGTGTACTCTGCAACTCTGTCTGTATAAGTACTGTGCCAAAAGTAGCTGTGTACTCTGCAACCCTGCCTGTTAGAATACTATGTCAAAAGTCATTGTGTGTGGTTTGCAACCCCACCTGTGGGAGTATTGTGCCAAAAGCCAATGTGTGAACTTTGCAACCCCGTCAGTAGGCCACTGGCCATGTACTCAAAACAGAGCAAAACAGGACACACGTCCCACATGGAGGCCCACTCGCTGGTCGTGAAGTGTGTTGTTCTGCAGTGTGACTCACCCGTGTATGCTGCAGTTCAAACTCCGGTATCACCTATGGCTGCTCGCAGAGTCTCTCTACCATCACCTGCTGCTGCTCGCACAATCTCTCCAGCATGTGAGAGGAAGGTGGTATGTCGCATTTGAGGCGGTGAACAGCAAGGCAAAAGTGACACAGAATCACAGACAGGCGAGCAGCAGCAGGATGAGAAGCCAAAAGCATGCACAGACAGCCTGGATTTTCTGACCAGATGAGGAGAAGGTGGACGAAACTGAGCACGAGGAGGAAATACAGACAGAGAAAAGGCTAGGGGCCAGCCATGGTGCACAGGAGCAGCCAACTTAATGGCTAGGGGATGGCCTCAGCACTTTTGCACCCTGCTCCCTCATTTGCAGTGCAGCTGGGGCAGTGTAACCACCACCTCTTCCTCCAAACTGTCCACATCACTCGGATGGCCTTGACTCCGTGTGGGCTCTAGGACCTCATCATCCCTTCATCATACCCAATGACACCTGTCTAGTCTGTCCGTATCTCTGCTGCCCTACTATTCCACTGCTGTCTTCACTATATCTCCTCTGCAAATCCCTTCATTTTCTCCCAATTCCACAATGTATCCACTTCAAGCTACTAACACTGACCTACAAAGCTGCCCATAATCTGTGCCCCCATATATCTCTGAACTAATCTCCCTCCACGTAATGTTTAGTCCTCCCAAGACCTCCTTCTCTCCTCCACAATTGTAAGTAAATTGTACAATCGCCTGTAAGACTTCTCCTGAGTATCCTCCATTCTGTAGAGTTCTGTGGCCCAACACATCCGATTAGCCTCTACATTCAGAACATTCAAGTGGAACTTGAAAACCCATTTCTTTAGAACAGATAACAGCCTGCAATGACCCCACTTCCACCTCACCAACACCAGAGCTGCTGCAACTCTTGAACCTACTGTCTCCTTCCCCATAATCATGTAGAATGTAAGGCGCAAGAGTAGAGTCCTCTCTCCTATGTACCTGTCTGTCACTATTAGTTTGTTCATTTTAATTTGTATTTGTTTTGTATGTAACCCCTTCTCATGTATAGCACTATGGAATCAATGGTGCTCTAAACTTTTTTTATAATAATAATAATTATAATAATTCCCACATGATGTTCCACCCAGTCCTCACCCCTGCACTTCTTGCTGGACTACACACAGCAGAAAGTTGCAGCAGTTGGCACCTGTGTTTCATCATCATCAAAGATGTGCTGCTGTGGTCTACAGACCATTTGCACTACCCCTCCTACATACTCATACTCTAACAGAACAAGTGGTTGGGCTTCAGTGCGCTCAACTTTTTCAAATTGTTGGCCAGGACAAGGTGGATGGCCCACGGAACCACAGACAGCAGAGTCATGAAAAAGCTGAAGGGATTGCTGCATGACTTGGGGCTCAGACTGCTTGCCTGATTTGCAAGGGGGTGAAATGGAAGACAGATGCCCATGAGCCGCAGGTGCAAAATATGTGCTTTCAGCAGGGGACCGGGTGCAAGACTAAGTTAAGGACCTGAATGAACTCTCAGCCAACCAATCTAAAACCACCACTACTTTTTCTGGTCTCACCATTCATCCAGCATTCTTTCAGAACATCCTGTCACCTGCTTGCACCAGAAGAAGGTGTTTCATTTGGCCGAGTAGCACCACAGATCTTTTAATTTTTTCTATCAAAAGCCCAAATTTGTGTCTAAACCCGAATGCACTTAAAAAAGTGACTAAGTGCCACAAAAAAGTGCAGTAGGATGCTGGTCATCTTGAAACCCTCTCTAAGAGAAGAATGGTCCTCCAAACCATTTCCTATCCCTCCAAGCCAGAAGGTCACAGTGAGAGACAGGGACAAATAGCCTCCTTCAGCTGAAGCCAGAGGAGACCCAATCTTGCCCCCAGCATCTGCCTGAGTTCTCACTCAAGCAAGACAATGGGAGCTTAAGACTGTGCTCCACTCCCGGAAGAGAGGAGCCAACAACTCTCTCCTCCTGAAAGAAGAGAGCCAACGGGGTCAGGGGGGAGCAGAACCTGATGGCTACACACTCTCCCTTAGACCTGTCAAGAACGGAACCTGGGAGAGAACCGTATCTTAACAAAAGTCCTAGTGACAAGTGGACATGCGTGAATAGGTGACACACAGTGACAAAAATATGATAAATAAAAATAGTGAAGGTTTATAAGTGTAATTCTAACACGACCTTCAAACGTAAATTTTACAAATTACCCATCCTAAGGTCAAAAGGTCCAGAATAAGGGTGTGTACAGAAGAAAGAAAAGGAAGTGCTTGTGCAAATGTGCCAAAACGCAAGTAGGGTTCCCAATCCCAGTGAGTTAAGGCACCCCAGGGTCAACTTTCCTGGCGCACTTCTCCCTTCGGGCTTTCAATCTTCATTGGCTCAATGGCATCGATCCTGGGGGGCCATGCTATCCACCAGATGAATATATTAGCCACCTAGCGTACTAACAAGCGCCAAACCCCAGTGTTCATTGTATTAGTCTACTAGGCAGCCCAGGCCAAAGTCACCTTTTCAAAAGATACCATACTTTATCTTAGCCAGTCCTTTAATTATTTACGCCGTTAATGAACAGAAAATTTAGCTTTAAATGATGCTCATCAGTGGGCATACTGACTTTGATTGAAGAGACATGAGTAATTATGGAGACTTATTGTCAAAGTACTGCCCAATGAAAAAAAAAATTCAAAGTAGCTCATACCAGCCAAATCAAACACCCATCTGTAGACAATACTGTTTCAGGAGTTATTAATCTCATCAGGACAGAGTTGCTCTGTACTGATGAGGTGCAAAAACCTGCAACAGTGCTGTCTTCAGATGCATGTCTGGCTTTACTAGTATAAGCTACTTTGCATATTTTTTCCCAAGTTTCTACAATGATTGTATTTTACTATACAGTTGCATGAACACAAGGCGTAGTCATGGATGTTCCTAACTAAATATTTGTATTCATTCAACCAAAGAACTCCTATCAGATTTAGACCATGAATTAACAATGGGCTATCAATCATAGCTAGCTGATTTACAGCTCTTCTAATCTTCCACTTGAATCGATTACCCTCTGCCTCTAGCCCTAGGACTCCATGTGAACACCACTGTTGAAATGCATTATTTGATTTATAATAGTCTTATCTTCTGCTTTATATAATTTTATAATAAAACTGATTTGTTTTTCAATAGCAACAATAAATCAGTTGTGCGAAAGCCCATAGAAAACTAAATAACCAAGATCATAAAACATACTTAGGGATAAGCAGGAGAATAGAAATCAAATAGGTAGTTATATGACCTAAGGACATACAAGATCGATAACAGGTCAGGTGGAAGAAGACAAATATAATGTTCATTATGGTCTTCCCGAGCTCAATCGGAAGAAGTAAGGTGAACAGTGAAGGCATAAAAGGAAGACAAAAATCCACAAAATGAGCACAAACTACAGTTAAATTTGACAGGCTCTGATCACAATCACAAGTCCAGTTGTCATCTGTTTGTAATGGACCCATTATTTAAAAAAACTGGATGTGTTAGAAAAGGAGCAAAAATTGATACACACTTCGGTTTCCATTTTGCCTCCTTTTATAATGGATCTATTTTTAGTAGATGTGTCTCTGATCATCTCTACTGTTCTGAGCATGTGCAGTGCTTAAAAATTGATTTATTAACCCCTTCCCGACCTGTGACGCCACGTAGGCGTCAT
>VIAB01006056.1:63954-74354 GCA_009801035.1 Oophaga pumilio
GCTGACCCTCTGGTATATGACTAGAGTATAAGCCGAGGGGGCACTTTCAGCTCTAAAAAATGGGCAGAAAATCTCGGCTTATACTCAAGTATATATGGTACTTTTTTTAACGGTGGACCTGAAGATTTTGTTGAAATTTGGATGGAGAATCGGCAGCAAATCCAGCATGTGTGGACACTGCTTAAAGAATGAGAAACATTGCTACTTCCTGGATAAAATACCGCTTGACCTAATCCCATACATCTATAACCCGGACTTTACAGATCCTTATGAGCTATGGACCTCTCTTCCTAACAAACCAATTTCCCATTTTTTGAATCACAAAATACCTGGCAACAACTCATGGCCTTCAGAAGCTACAAAAACTTCAAGTAATTACTTTCAACAAATTCATGTGTCGCATTTTATGAAACAGATTAAAAAATTAACCACCCCATCCCTCCAGTGGCTTTGGTTAGACTTCTTAACGAAATTAAAACTACCTATTCCGAAACTCATTTAAAAAATTTACACTAAACTTCTAAACACTAAATTAAACACTACTTCACTTTTTCTCCATTCTTGGGAAGTCGAACTTAATAATCACCTTATCATCACAAGATAAACAAAGGATTTGTTCTAAAGGTACTGCCACACTTAGCGATCTCGTTAGCGATCACGATAACGACGCAATCGTTGGTGTGATCTCTTTTAGGTCGCTAGTAGCTGCCAAACAGGAGATCTCATAAACGACACATCAGCGGTCAGCGATCTCTTTAACGACTTTGGCGGTCGTTAGGACGTTATTAGCATGTACTGAGCGCTTCTGATTCATAGGAATTTCCAGCATCGCTCCTGCTCTCTGCGTCCTGCTAGCCTGCTTTGCAACTTCTGCGATCCTCTCTGTGACGCAAAAGAGAACTTACAGATATTGCGATCCACTCTGTGACGCAAAACAGTCATGCGTCACAAACGAGGTCGCTCGTCGTTCTCAAAAGGTGCCAAACACAGCGATTCAGGCTCACCAGCGGGACGCCAACGATGAAAAAACGGTCCAGAACTCTAGTGAACGATCAGCGACATCACAGCAGGGGCCACATCGTTGCTACATGCCACACACAACGAGGTCGCTAACGAGATCGCAAAATAGTGACGTTTTAGTGATCTCGTTTGCGATCTCGTTTGCGATCTCGTTTGCGATCTCGTTTAGTGTGGCATACCCTTAACTCACATGGCTTTTCAAGATGCATCTTGCTTCAGGAATCTGCATACAAAATACTTTCAGGGTGGTACTACACCCCGGAAAAGCTTTTCCATTTGGGCTTAGCTGAGTCTCCACTTTGTTGGAGATGTGAGAGGTCGAGAGGCACACTAACATACATTTTTTTGGTCGTGTCAGAATGTTAGACATTTCTGGCACAAAGTCAATGATATCTTGAAGGCCTTGTGAGTGCTAAAATCGGAACTTAGTGCCCCAGAAGTACTTCTGTCCCTCCTCATACCAAATTTCAAACCTAAGAAACATGCTTTTCTGCCTTTTGTTGTTGGAGGCCACAAAACACCTGAATCTGGGCTCCATGGACTAGATGGATCGGAAAGGATCAGGTTTTCTAGTTTATTCATGGGGACAACGGTGGTCGAGCTCCCTTGAGGGGAGGCCCCCTTTGCTTAGGGCTCCCTCTATAGTTTATATTTCTCTTGAAATTTTTGAAATAGACTTTCTTCTAAGCTATATATATTTATTCTAAATATTGACTTTTTCCATGATACATTGCCAATTGTTAGTTCATCAAAACAGCTGGTACCTGTCTTGTCCTCTTTAAAAGAATGAGAAACGTTTTGAAATGCTGTCAATGTGGCATCTTATTATTCAGAAACAATGATAATCCAGCATTTGATTCCAGTGCAGAACAAACATTTTATTTTAAAGATTCTAGCTGACCTTACTCATTGCTTTCGTTATTTCCACATTTCCCATGCAGCAATCTGATAAATATGCTGTATTTAAGTCTCATACCTTCCACCTGCATCCGCACATTTCTACCATACTCTCATTTCTAACCTACAGTCGTACAAGGTATGACTGTTCAAGTTCAGTTCAAAGACAAAGTTATAAATATATGCACTCTTGGAACTCCAAAAAGAGACCTCATGGTCTTCCATGTGCTGATGTTCTGCACAGCAAACAGGAGAACCAGAACCAGAACACATAATCCCAAGACACGGTATTAAGGCTAGGGCCATACCACCGTAATTTCTGTCATCCGAGAAAATTGGGTGGATTATTATGCTAATCACACTCTAAGTAAACTCTGATCAGTTTGCTCAGAGAGTGATCATAGTGTGATCTGATTTTCTTGGATGAGAAGATGGGAAAAAAAGTCTTCATCTTCTTCATTGTGTAAGTCCGTGAATATCAGACAGCACTCAGATGTCATCTGACTGCAGTGCGATTTTTCCCATGGACTCATAGACTTGCATGGCTGAATACCATCCAAATATCGGATGCAAGTCATGCATACTGCGATTTTTTTCCTCATACTGACTATTTCTGAATAAAATATTGGACACGGCCCCATGGAATAACATTGATCCGAGTAAGATCTGATGTTTTGTCGAATCACACTCGGGCCGAAAATACGGTCGTCTGCACGAGCCCTCAGCAAAGTGTAAACCAGCAAACTGCTGTGGGTATTCAATAAACATCTGATCAGCCTTTTATGTGGCTCAGGCTACACTGAGACTTTTTGGAATACACGATCGCTGATTGTCGCTGAATGTCCTGCATATTTTTTGATCGTTGGTCTCCTGCTGGCCAGCACGCATCGCAGCGTGCGGCAGGCAGGAGACCAGCGATCAGCTGGTAACCAAGGTACACATTGGGTTTCCAGGCGCCGGGCGGCGCCTGGAAACCCGATGTGTACGTTGGATACCAGCGCGCTGCTGCAGGGGAGCTGGTAACCAAGGTACACAACGGGTCAGGTCCCAAAATAACGGACATCAAAAAGTGACTGCAGAAACTGAAAACTGCTGAAGGACCTGAAGCAATATATTAGATAACTGAATTTATGTGTAATAGCTTTCTGTTCACAAACACAGTAAGAAATGCCACATCCCACTATGCAAATCAGACCATGTGAGTTTATATTCCCACTGCAGTGAACCTAACCCCACGTCTACCACATACTATGCACGGCCCAGTGTGATTTTCTGCCATACTAGCTTGGCTGTTCGCCTGATTTACATTTTTCTTATCAGCATTCAGTTTCAGGCCCTACACCTTCCTTCCCACAGGCATGCGCACATTTCCACCATTATAAAATAATGCAATGGTCCTAAATTGTAACCCAAAAACAAAAATCTCAGTCACCAGGAAACTTTGTACAATGACCATACGGCACCTACGAGCTTTGTAACTTCTTCAAAAAATAGGAAAACCTTGAACAGGCGGCAGATAGGTGGTGGTCTAGTGGAACGAGCGCTTGAGATGACTGTTAGCAGATAGGTGTAGACCAGAAAACGGGTGAGGGACTTTAAGGCATACATTGTCTGCACAAAATTATTAGCGAAGGTTCAAGGTGTGTGTGAGGACGAGTGTAATCGGAATAACATTTATGGATGGTGGATAGTATCTGTAGGATCAGATCCTATTGTACTTGATTGGTTAGGTTTATGTGGATTAGATCACTAGCTGATCCTGTAGCTGATTTTGTGGATAGTATCTGTGAAATAGCTTTAACATCTGGTGAATCTTGACATCTACATTTTTTAAAGGTAGATAATTACCAAGGCTGACTTTAGACAAAGTTTGGTCATGACCAAGGTTCCAAGATTTCATTTATGGTGACAACAAATAGCACCAGGACAGAGTTCAACACCTAAGCAGAAGAGGAGCTGTGAGAGTTAATATATCGGTGGGGTGCTCCAGGAGTCTTCTGCTGTCTCTATTCTTTAGCTGACGCCTTGCTTATGTGACGGCAGCTGACAAACAATGCTGAAACAGGAGGCCACTTTCGGGATGAGAGCCCTGGACTTTTTGCCAGTATGTCGCCTCTTACTGCCAGCAAAGACACTAATACTAAGTTCACCAATGCTGATGTATCAGCAACATATCCAATTGTATGGTCAATTGGCCATAACAATCAATCCATCATGACAATTATGATCCCACAAGGGAACCGTCCACAATAGATCTTTTGCATAACTCTGGTCAAAAGTCAAGTTTATGCCAAGAAGTCTTTGACTTTACTAATGTACAAACGGGTAAACCGCATCCCTCCACTCTGCTGTCACTCACAAAGTATTACAATCTGCTTCGGGTATTTGACGGCAGCACATAAAATACAGGGGATTTTAAAAATCCTATAGAAAAGCTCTGCGTGCCAGCCAGTTTTCCATTTTGATGTCCTATGATGTGGTGTTGTTAATAGTCTTAAAGTGCTTTGCATATATTTTTTTGCAAATAAAAGGATTAGTATTTTGTCAGCGTAAGTACACCGAATATTTCATCAATGTGTTTGCTCCTAATTCTGTGCTTACTGAGCTGCTGCGCGGCCGCCCGTGCTGACTCTCTGCTTTCCTTTGCCTTTTATGTATCATTTATTTATAAGTCATTTCCTCCGAAGTTTATGCAATTTTAAATAGATTCGTCTAATACAATGAATATCTGATATAGAATCTATTGCTCACCATAAACTTCCAGATATAAAGATATGGGAACTACTACGTCTACTGCTGCTGCTACTACTGCTATTACTATTACTACTACTAATAATAATAATGTAATAAAATAATACTGTAAAATCAGGGATAAAATACAATTAATATTCTAGTTATATTGTAAATATGCAGGGATGTAGCAGATCTGACTTATTGCAGCACAACTATGTATCAATGCAAGTTTTACATCGGACCTCATACTAATTACCGTAATACACCAACAATGCGGCCCCCCAAAAGATAAAAAAAACACCATCTCTGTCCTGTTACATTTCTATAAACAAACATAATTAGACTGAAGCAACGCCATAAATATGTATATTATCAGACTGACTCTTGGAGGGAAGTTTTGCACTTACACTTCTGAAGCATTTTTGGGAATATCCTGGGGGACATGCTCCACATTTCTTCCCTGACAGCTATAAATGCTTTTAGAATAGTGACATCCACAAGAGGGGTAAATGAGAACCAGTGCATACATGTAACTCAGGAGCCTCATCACTGCATACAGTACAGGACGCGGCTGCTTTTCCCATTCAGTGAGAGATCCTTGTGTCCTGTAACAAATGAGTTAAGTCCGCCTTCAGACTGAGCCAAGCCCTGAAGTGCTGAGAAAACAATCCATCTCCTAGAATACTATTTAGTAACCCAAGTCTTGGTGGCAATTGTGTGACCGTAGTAATAAAAAAAAAAAAACAATGAACAAACAATATTCTAGCTTACAATGACCTTGAAGCAAACTTTGAAGTGATTGAGCGCATAGTTTAAATCATGAGTTATGAGTGGAACATAGAACAAAATTATATTTTTTCTTCCTCTAAAGGGAATGTGCCATAAAAAAATATTTTCAACAATTGAGAAAATCCGGTATTAATGTTTTAATATAAAAAACTGGCATTTTTTTTTCTAATGATATAAAAAATGAAAACAAAATAAATTATTTTTGATATTTTCCACTTTTAAACACTAGGGGGGAGCAGCTGCTGAAATTTGCATTGAAAAACTAGTGTACTGCTAGCTCACTTTACGATTGCAGTAAAAGTGGGCAGGGTTTGCTCACGTGTGTGATGTTATCCCTCCCTTTTTGAGTGTTTTGGAGTGTCTCAGATGCATTTTCTGACAGTACGTTTTACATGGGACCATTAAAAAGACATCATATAAAAAAAAGATGCTGGTGGAAAGTAGAAGAGAAATTGGTACAATTATTCTTTTTTTTTTTCGTATGAGGCGGCCCCAAGAATTGCTGTCACTTTTGATTATGAGATGACCACACATTTGCTCAGTTAGTATACCAAAACTAAAGTTTAGCTTGTTCACTTATGTGTAGGTTAAAGCGGCTTCCCCAAAATGTAATGTCATTCCTTAGGGCCCCGTCACACATAGCGACTCACCAGCGATCCCGACAATGATATGAACTTGTCAGGATCGCTGGTGTGTCGCTACATGATCGCTGGTGAGCTGCCAAACAGGCACCTCTCAGCAGCGACAGGACAGTGACTATGGGGGTAACAAGCGACGCACAGCGCCTAGAAACCCGCTGTGTACGCTAGATACCAGCGCGCTGGTGCAGAGAGCTGGTAACCAAGGTAAGCAGCGGGTTTCTAAGCACCGCGTGGCGCTTAGAAACCCGCTGTTTACCTTGGTTACCAGCTCCAGCTCCCTGATCGCTGGTCTCCCGCCTGTCACACGCAGCGATGTGTGCTGGCCAGCGGGAGACCAATGATCAAAAAAATGTCCAGGACATTCAGCGACGATCAGCGATACCCAGCAGGGGGGCTGATCGTCGCTGAATGTCACACACAGCGATATCACTGGGGAGATCGCTGTTGCGTCTCAAAACTTGTGACTCAGCAGCGATCTCGCTAGAGATATCGCTATGTGAGACGGGGGCTTTATTCACAGGATTGGAGATAACATACTGATTACCGGTGGCTCTGTCTGAATGGTGAGGAGGTCCACTCCATTGTTTCTCTATGAGACTGCTGGGTATAATGCTGGCTTTTGATTGCGGTTCTTGGGGATAAAGAATACATTTTAAGTTTTGGAAAACTCCTATATTATAAATAATTTGTCCCTTCTATCAACTATTTCACACTATGGAGATATTCAATGACCCGGATATGTTCTGTCCTCTAGGTTATTATTTTGAATGGAACCTTTCAGCACATTTTTACATATGGAAGTAGTGGTATGGCATTTTAGACACTAGTCTCCTAATAAAATTAATACCCTTTTTGTAGAATTCGAATGTAGGAGTCATGAGAAATGTAGAGTAAGAGTCATATGCAAATCAGGATGGAAGTGCCCTGGGGTCGTGTGTCTGAGCGGAAGAAGCCCCCAAGATGCACTGATATGCTCTATTCACACACAGCAAAGGTGATCTGCCAACGAAGGAAACACTGTCCTTTTGTGAGCGCAAGCCGCAAATGGAGTTAAAAAAGGGAGTTATCCAGCTCACCGTGAGGTTGTTCCCATGCAGTTCGGAGCACTGATGGCGGCTCTGTCCATGCATGAGAAGACTGTACTAAAGGATAATCCAGCCCTTAATAATGATTAAGGATTTTATGGGACCTGAAACGCATAAATGTCATTTGTGACTGTAACATGAATGTTTTACCAGTCATCCTTTGTAAAATACTTACTTGAATAAAGAAGATTTCAAGCCCGTTGGGCTGGATTATCCATCCTTTACTACAAATGCAGTTACCAGATACCTGAATCGAAGCATGTGGTTAGATTAAGACGAAGTTAAAGTCAAATCTGTCAAATCCAGAAACAATACTTACCTGGAAATATAGGGGAAATCTGCTAGTAAATAATATTTCAATCCTGTTAAACTGGTTTACTGGAGCAGTAACTAAAGGGAGAAAATGAAGTTATATCCTCCATGAAGCTGCTCGCTTCCAGTTACTGTGGTGGTGCAGGGAGCGGTTAAGGTCCCTGCTCACTTATACTGTAATTACTTCTTGGCACTTTGGTTGACAGCCTGTTCCGAGTGTGTGCTGTGTGTGAGCAGAGAGGGCTATCAATCAAAGTGCAGTTGTTTATTACAGTATGCTCATTGTGTAGTGAGCAGTGACGGTAACTGCTCCCTGCACCACCCCGATGACTGGAATCAGGCAGCTGTAGGAACTATATAACATCATTTTCTCTTCACTGCTCCATTAAGGGGCCTACACAGGTTTTAAGTGCTATTTACCATTATATTACCCCTATCTATAGGTAAATAGTGTTTCTGGACATGACAGGTTCATTTGTCCCTGGTTACTGGAACAAGGGCATGTCTCCTGTTTACATATAGCATAGATGGAAATCGGAGATGCCGAGGGGACAGTTTGGTCCACATGAGATTGTTGATGTTGCTGGATACAAATAATGTTTTTGTCAGCAGTAATCATATGCTTTATTCAACTATCAGGGGCACGCTGTTGATTGGGCATCTACAGCAGTAATCATCTATGTTGCAGCAGCTATCAATCCTTCCCTACTCTGACGAAACTGCTCCACAGCAGCACACCCAGAACACCTGCATGTACTTGTTGTGGAGATAGCTGCTTTTGCACACAACCAGGATGTTGTATTGCTCACTGGCAGACACAGCAGAAAAGGGCCACTGTGTAAAAAATAACATATGGGCCTTTTGCAGTGCAAAAGCTCCTAAAAATGCAAAATTGCACGTGCTTTGAAGGTAGAAATGGGCCCTCTTACTACTTGGGCCCTTGTGAGGCTGCACAGGTTGCACCAATGACATGTCTTTCCCTGATATAGCTGTGCTCTGGCACCACAAGGACTTAAATAGAGATCCTGTCTGCCCTCCCTCTCCTGCACTGTGCAGCAAATGATATGAGTAGTGGGAAGTAGAGGAATCTCTAAAGTTACATAACTCAACACAGGAAGCACTTACAAAGAACTTCCTGTCTTAGTTATGCACTCAGGTCGGCTGCTCTCGCCTTGGGCTGCTGGTCTGGTTCACCATTCAGCTGCCCATTCCTGTAATATCTTCCACATCCCAGTTGCATTCTCCTATCCTCTCTAACTTGTACTTCACCTCCAGATGCCCTTTCCCCAAAACCTTCTCTCACCCCTCCCCCCTCAATTGCTAATTTTCCCATTTCACTGTTGCGCTGCGATGAAACTATTTAGTAACCAAAATCTTGGTGGCAATTATGTGACAGTTTTAATAAAAAAATAATGGGCTTCTACTTTATTAGACAGTGTGCAAGACAGAGGTTCAGACATCAGCTATTCGAAGAAGTTCTAATTGCTTTTGTAATGTGTGTATAAATATTGACATATGTGGAGTGTTCATTTATCCCCGCCGGTCAGAGAGCCGCGGTTCCCACGCTGTGAACTGACAGCGGGAGCGCTCAGCTCTGATTGGAGGTATAAAGTTTACCTCCGGTCACTGGTGTCAGTGGATGGGACAACTGATCCCATCATCCGATAGCTGCTACCGCTAATTACAGTGAGAGCAGGAGTGGCGGATAGAAGTATTCATCAGCCGCTCCTGCACTGTAAATAAATAATTTTAAAAAAATGGGGTGGGTTCCCCTGTATTTTTGATAACCAGTAGGACAAAACTCACAGCTGGGGGCTGCAACCCTCAGCAGTCAGCTTCAGCAAAGCTAGTTATCAAGAATAGAGGGGTCCCCACGCTTTATACCTCTGATCACAGTTGAGCGCTTCTGCTGTCTTTTGACAGCGTGGGAACCGTGGCTCTCTGACCAGCGGGGATGATTTCACTGCCGATCAGAAGCGGTGTTTGCTGTGCTGCCATGCACATGACAGAGTGACAAACACCCAGTGTTCGGGAAGCTGAACCTGAACAGTTACACTGACTTCTTGGTGAAGTCCGTGTTCGGTGTCCATGCCCGAACAGTCAGTGTCCGGTAAGGTTGCCAAACTTTACTATTCAGGTTCGTCCATCTCTAATCGAGAGTGATGCCAATCTCGTCTCTTTAGAATTCACCATAGGTGTTCAGTTGAGTGAAAATCAGGAGACTCTTGGCCACTGAATCACACCTGTTCTTCTTCAGAAAGGCAACATATGTGTTTTTTGGTTCATTATCATGTTGGAAAAGTGCATGTCTACCAAGGGCACATAGTAATGGTAGCATCTTATCTTTTCATATAGAGCAGCACATTTGCAAATTCATGATACGATAAATGAAATATAGCTCCTTGACACTAAGAGCACTAATGCAGCCACACATATGGGCACTGCCAACACCATGTTTCATATTCAATACAAAAAAAATTGAGCGATGTTGCTCACATCTAGTCATAATGTGCCCAGAAGTATGCATATCGCATTCATATGCTCAAATGACAGCACAGTCTCTTCGCTGCCATTGTAGAACCCTGGCAGTGCATATTGCATGCTGTGAAGATTCACAAGTCTGCAGTCACATAAAGTGACTGTAGTTTTTCGTGCCAAACCTGGACAACACCTTTAAGGGCCATTTGAACATATTAATACTTCTGTTTCATTGCTGATTTTCCCTGTAACTGGGACTAGTAGATTAGCTCCAATGATAGTGGAAAACCAGTCTCTTATCTGCACAAAAATGTTGACTAGTTCACATGATGTCTTGGTCCAGAGGAGGAAGCACAGACAGTGCTTCAAAATCTGTATGCAAATTGCCTCTTCAAAAAAAAAAGAAAAAGAGGACTTGTACTCTATAGCGCCACCTATTGGAAGT
>VIAB01006056.1:85409-101689 GCA_009801035.1 Oophaga pumilio
AATGCCGCTATCAGCGTTTGACAGCGGCATTTAATGGGTTAATAATAGCCACGGATGGATCGCGATTCAACCCGCCGCTGTTAGGGGCACATGGCAGCTCAGCACCGGAGACACAACATGTGACGTATCTATACGTCATAGGTAGTGAAGTGGTTAAGGAAACATTCGTATTTTATAAGATCAGAGATCCATTTTTCTGCTTTTTCTTCTCTTTTTTTTTCCATTTTTAATCCTTCTTTTTCTGTGTTTTGCTGTTGACAGACTTTATTACCAAGTTATGATACTACTGTCTGTATCATTATCAATGCTCATGTTCTGTTTTCCCAAGTTCACCCTTATGTCAAAAATGAGCAAAAAATGTCTTTTTTGCTTCTTGTTATATTTGTAAAAACTCATAAAAAAAAGGCAAATTATACATGAAATGCAACAGAGACATTAGTGAAACATGGCAGTCTTCCTTACAATGACAAGATCCCATTAAAAGTGAAAGGACCACAATTCGAATTATTTGCTTTTATGTAATGTAAGTATTTATTAATAAACCTTTGTAAACACGCTATAATTGAATGTCAGAAGAAATGAAAACATATGGTTGCATTGCTGCTATTCATTGATTCCCTGGGATGATTTATAGTCTTTCTGTGTGAAATATAACAAATCATTCAGCTGACACTATCAGTAGCTTTAACTAGATTGTCATTTTATGATATTAAAGGTAATGAATGGTGAAGAGTTTACTGTAATGATTTTAATCACTTAGTTTAAAATGGGTTAGAACTTGTCAAAGGATAGCAAGTTTATAATCCATCAATGCTGCATTTTGCATGCATGCTATAATTCACGGGATTGTTTATAGTCATCAGCAAAAACTGTAAGACTGAACTTTATGAAAGATGAAAACTTGTACAATGCCAGAATACAAAACCAGACATAAATCAGAATAAACGTACTTGATAAACAGTCCAACATTACAATAACTCACCAGGAGCTCAGTATAAAGCGAGACATTGGACATTTATGATGGAAACAGACTGGTCGGCAGATATAACAGGGCTAAGTTTGTCAGAAAACCATTATGAATTACAATTTTTATAACTGGAATTTTAAGATAATGTGGTAGGCTTATAGAAAATCTTATGTAAAACCTGGCATCATTAATATCTTGTAGAAGACAGGAAGACATCCAGCAAACTCAATGGAAAGAACTATAAAAACATTAATTATTAGTAACTAGTAAAATATCAAAAGGGAAAAAGCTAGTGTAATGGCAGCACAACCATTCCAAGACACAGAGGGACAGCTCATGCCAGGTGTCCAGCTTTGAGACCCAATAGCTGAAGGTCACAGAGGAATTAGGGAGAAGGCTGTTTTTTGTCAGCTAGGTATTGCTTGACCATCTTTAAAAAGTTTTCCCTCCTTGTTAAAAATACCCGGTCATCAGCCAGGTCCTGTTCCTCTCCTTCAGCCTCCACCTCCTCATTGTTACCCAATCTGCGATGAGCAGATGAGATGAGATGAGGCTGGGAAGTATATCCCTGTCTCATCTCTTCCTCCGTCTCCACCTTGTCTGCATAAAAAGCTTCATGTTTAATTGTCAGCAGCAACTGTTTAAGTAGGCCCAGGAGTGGGATCGTTTTGCTCTGATGATGGCGTCATCGCCACTCACTTTCTTTATGGAGTCCTCAAAGTCTTGGACAACTGCATAAATAGCAGACATCTATGCCCTCTCTTCGGTTGTTCTGCGTGGAGGTTGACCAGAATATTAACAGGCGTGTTAGAGCTGATATTCCAGAACTTGCCTCTGATGCTTACAATGCCTTGCCAGCACGTTCAGTGTGGAGTTCCAGCATGTGGTCACATTGAACACCAGTCGGTGAGCTGGCACTTGCACCAGAGTGGCAGCAGCTGTAGCTGACTTATGGAAATGGGCATTTACCTGCAGCTCTGGCAAATATGGGTAGGTTTTCAGAAACCGCTGAACTACTAGAGTTGAGCGAATTTGTTCGGATTCGGTCACCTAATCTGAATTTGCCATATTCATGCCATATTGGTGCCATATTCGTGCCGAATGTATGTTTGATGATCGGTTCCGAACATATTGGGTAATTTCTACTCCCATTGACTAATGACGTTCGTCTGTGTTCGACGAATATTGTAAAGACAATATTCAGTGCCGATTGCAATCAGAACCGAATCTGAACAAATTCGCTCAACTCTATGAACTACCAATGAAACATAGAAAAGCACAGTAAAATAAATGTATAAAAATACTCTGTTATAAATAAATAACAGTAAACAGTAAGTGCTAGTAAAAAGATGATAAAAAACAGGGTATTTGGTTGATACGTTTTTTGCAAAAAATGTGTACTAAGCCGCTCCACCAAACGTCAAGGTAACCCATTTCAGAGCAGTCCCTAACTGATGTATTTAAAAACCTGGTCATGTGTATAGTACCTATATGAGCAGGATACAGACAGGTAATGTCTTATGTGGGCACGCTGCAGAGAACGGCCTTTATTTGCATGGCCCACAAGGGAGGGGTGGAAGACCTCCCTAATCTTGCAAAAACAAGAAACCAATTAAATACAAACACATGGGCCATGCACACAGTGATCAAGTCTGTAAAACAGTGTTCACACCCCCAAAAGACTGAAACATGGAAAAGCACAGTAAATAAACATAAAAATACTCTGTTGTAAAAAAGTAACAGTAAACAGCAAGTGCTAGTAAAAAGATTATAAAAAACAGGGTATTTAGTTGATACATTTTTTGCAAAAAATGTATACTAAGCCGCTCTACCAAACATCAAGGTAACCCGTATCAGAGCAGTCCCTAACTGATGTATTTAAAAACCTGGTCATGTGTATAGTACCTATATGAGCAGGATTCAGACAGGTAATGTCTGATATGGACACGATACAGAGGACGGCCTTTATGTGCATGGCCCACAAGGGAGGGGTGGAAAACCTCCTTATGTTTGGAAAACCAAGAAACCAATTAGATACAAACACATGACCCCTGCACAAAGTGAACAAGTCTATAGGACAGAGTATTTTTATACGTTTGTTTTACTGTGCTTTTCTATGTTTCAGTCTTTTGGTGGTGTTAACACTGTCCTACAGACTGGTTCACTGTGTGCATGGCCCATGTGTTTATATTTTATTGGGTTCTTGTTTTTGCACGATTAGGGAGGTCTTCCACCCCTCCCTTGTGAAGCTAATGGAGTCAAACATATATGAATAAAATATATAATGCGTGCAAGATCCACAATGGCCAAATAGCATTGCAGAAATAAGTCTAGTCAGTTGACTAAAGGTTGTTTTACCACAGACTGTATAATAGACATTGCCTCATTTGCAGACTATGGGCTGCTGTATACTTTAGATCACAGCCCCAAATAGGAACTTTTGAGCTCTTATAGACTCGTGATTTGGAATTAGATATGTCTTGGGTGGTCCATGTAAACCTGACAGTGTACCTATCATTTCAACTTGTTTCTTATTTACTATACTTACAGTTAAGCGAATTTGACTAAATTACATTTGCCAGATTACCTTGAAATTAACATCAATTTTATTTGACACAAATCAGATTACTGGCAAAAACTGTTTATTATTTTCTAAGGTTTCACCCAATCCCAGGGCATAATAAATTAAGGTGTTATAAAATAAAATAATTAATTTGTAATCATCTCACACCCCTCAGCTATCCTGGTACCACAGCTTTTCCCACCCTGAAATCTGCTCGTTCTCTTGCTTCCACTTGCTCTCTAGTCTTCTCTCCCATTTTCACTCTTCTCTTCAGCTCCTCTAGCACTGACTAGGACTCATGTGACAGCATGTAGTGCATCTCCATGCATGGCGATGTGATGTCACTTGAGGCCCAATCAACACTGGAGGCACTAGTGGAGACAGAAGGGAAGTTTGAAGCCAGATGAGAAAATGAGCCAGCAGAGGACAACAGGGCACGAAGCTGAGTTGCAATAATAGGCTAAGGCCGAAGTGAGAATAATGTTATTTTTGTAACCCGACCCTGACCCTAAAAAGAAGTAAGTGAAACAGCTGGCAGCAGGCTAGATTCTAGGGAATCAAATAACAAAACTTTTGCGTTTCTAAAGAACACAAATTTTATGTGAATTTCAAAGCGAATTTGATTCTCTTTGAATTGAATTACTCAATTTGAAATGGGCTGTCCAGGACTTTAACATTGATGGCCTATCTTTGGGATAGGTCACCAATGTTTGATCAGTGGAGGTGCGGCACCCGGCCCGCCCCAGCTCAGCTATTCCCAATGTCGGCTGCGAGAACTGCCCAGTTGTGCAACTGCACAGTACAGCTCCGACAACTGTATAGTGGCCACGAACGGGTACTGCACATCCGCCACCTATTCAAATCAATAGAGGGGTAGATGTACAGTATTGGGCTGAGGCCACTGTTCCTTTCATGTAGCTGTGCAGCTCTGTAATTGAGCAGCTCTGGCTGCCGTAAACTGGGAACAGCTGTGTTGTGAATGAGCAGAGGCTCCCTCTGGTGGTTACAGACAGTACTGAACCTTTCAGAGAGGAATGGTAATCTGGGATCATGGACTGGACTGATATAAGGGAGGTTTCCTCCCATGATGGTCGCCGGTGATCAATTGTTCTTGTCTCTATTGTGGTTCCTGGTTCATTTGGAAGTTTGCTGGTGTCTTGCCTGCATCTGCTGCTTTCAGATAAGATATTTTCTGCTTTTCTTTTTGTGCTTGCTATTTGCATTGTTTTCTGCACATTTGTCGAGGACAGCCAGGTCCCCTCCAGGGGCCTGAGCTCCTCACAGTTTGTCTGTAGCCACTGTTGTTTTTTCATTTGCTTTTTTCCTGCTTTTTCAGTGGCTGCGGCTTGGTTTTGTTCACATTGAGATCTGATTTAGTGGGTGGCGAGATCGTGTGATCTCAGTATTTTTGTAATCAGAATTGTTGGATTTTTGTAGGGTTTTCTGGGTTGCAGAAAGTAATCTCTCCTGTCCTTTCCTATTTAGTCAGCTTTTGGCCCCAGCGTTTGCTCAATCTGTTTTCTGCCTGCGTTTGTGTTTTCATCTTGTCTAACCGCCATTATATGTTTGGGGGCTTTGGGGCTCTACTCCGGGGCAGTTAGCTTTCCTGTTTCTATCTTTAGTTGTAGTTAGCTCTCAGGCTGTGACGAGGCATCTAGGATCAACGTAGGAACGCTCCACGGCTACCTCTAGTTGTGTGGTTAGTTCAGGTTTCTGCAACTCATTAGTTACCAACATCTCAGGTGTTCGGTTGCCCGGCTGTTGTTCCTGTCCTCCTCAGCTACCGCACATAACACAGCTGGTTAGCATGGGTGCTGGGTTTCCCACCCCCACCAATCAGATGCTGACAACCTAATCCTATGGATGGGCCATCAATGTTAAAGGAAACTTCTTTAAATATACTTCCTCATACATGCTGGAGATCAGTGAGGGTTGGAGTACTCTGATACCCACCTATTACTCAAAAAAGTTTCCAGACACGGTCAGCTAATCCGACGGAAATGCTCACCATCTGTATGACCGCACATAGAGAGGTATATAGATTATCTATTGTGCTCGTACACTGCACTGCGTGTGCTTATGAAGGAGCTGAGCACTTCTGAAAGATGAGCTGCTCATGACCCCGGGTCCCACCGGCCATCAGCAATTGTACGTATTATATTATATAAAGAAACAAGTAGAAATGGTAGCTGCATTTTTACAATTACATATGATTTATCTGCAGAGCACCCTGCCAGACACAAATACGTTTTTTATACATCCAGTATCAGTGAAGTGAGGCCAGGAGCTAATCCTTCTGATGTCCAGTAAATGACATATAGACTTAAATTCCACATCCAGTAAATGTTGTTTATTAATCAGTAGTGAAACGGAGCCATTCTGTAATATTATGTCTATCATCTTCCTTTAAAATAATTATTGCTTTACTTATCTTATTGTCATTTATGTAATTGGTTTATGGCATTGCCTCTTTTCGTTTAATTGTTTTTGCTAGGCTATTATAAAGATAAAATGACAACCAACACTAAGAATGTCAAAAGCAATTAGAAATTTAAGTTTCATTAACTGCAATATTTTTGACAGAGATTCAAGTTACTTTTAATGATTTCTTTTCATAATGTCATAGTTTTAAGACGCTAGGTGTCCTATACGGACTGAATTTACACAATTATGTTATAACCTCGATTGGCAATTTCAACACCTTGCTATGGAAATATTAGGACCTAAATAGCTGCATGGGAAAGGGAAAGAAAGAGAGAGGACAAGAATGAAAGCAAGAGGAGTCCATTTTAGAAGATTGTTTGATTTTGAGAAAGACAAAAATCCTATAAGACATAAGCCAATTTTCTGTAAAAGGGAAACATTTTCCTGACCACACATGATGATCAAAATTCATATAAAAATTGTAAACATTTACATAAACCTTGATGTTATTTTGCTTCAATTCACCTAAATCTTTCTTAATATGAGCCACTTACTATTTCTGCTCAAAACAGAGAGTGATCCTTGTCTGTTAATCAACTTTTTACTATAGTTTTTTTTGTATCAGCCATTGCTATAGTTCTTCCCTTGAACTATTGTTTGTAAACATCATACCCATTGTCTCTCTTCAGGAGCACACTCCTTTACCATCCAGCTGGACTTCTTGGTTGCTGAAGGGGCAGGCTCTCCTGCCTAGGTGACAGGTTTGCCCAGCAGCATTGTTGAATATCTTGTTTGATCATGCACACTCAAAGATGGTATGGGTGAGATGAGCAGAACACTAGAACTGCTCATGGGCAATTGTAAATACCTAAGGGCCATTCTATAGAAAACAATATAGATGTAGAGAAATGCCCTTTATTAGGAGCTAATGCGCATGCTCCTGAATGCACACATGCTCCTGAGATCCCGGCAGACCAATGTATACAGAAGCTAATAGGAATTACATGGGTTGTCCAGGAAATCTGTCACTGTTGCAACTTTGGAAGAAAGTGACGTATAAAGATAAGTCCGAAATTGTAATGGTAGAATAGGAAAATAGCGGGGATTTGCAAACATGTTTATTCTTTCAAGGACTACCTAAGCGTACTCATTTTAAAAAAATGTGTAGAACCCTGTAAGGCTATTAAGTAGGACCAAATGTAGAGAGTGGAGGGCCTAATATCAGTGGCATGCCCTATATTTCATGAAAGATGTAAAGTGCAGTTAGGGCACATAACTTAATTACCACCTAGATGAACATGCATACAAATGAAAATTAAATTTTAAATTAAGCAATAACAGTGACTCCCATCCTACCACCATTTCAGCAATGATGGCGCCCAGTCACATAAAACCCCCATGACCTAGTTATGTCACATGAGCACTGCAGCCAATCAGTGACTGCAATTGTGCTGTTATGATCTCACTACTTCCACTTGTCTGACATTCATCTGAGGGAAGTAAACTTGAGAGATCTGACGGCAAAATCACTGGAATGACACTGATGCGGTAAATGGGTATATGCTATTTTAATTTCACAAGCAGGACTACTTTATTTAAAAAGGGGTTATACAGGTAATAGACCACAACTTAAAAGTTGGTATTTGGGCATCTGACTTTCATAAACTCTAGGAGCTTTCCCAATTGTGATATGCTAAACATTGCTAAAAAAGTTCTCTTTGTGGTGAAGCGGCTTGTAAACCTTGAAATGCATTGACAAATAAACCGCGCTCATGCTTCACCTCTGTGTGTGATTTTTGGAACCTTGGGCAGCGCAGACTTTGAACGACCATATTCTTCATCCATTGCTCTTTGTAACCAGGGCACTCTTTGTGATCACTTAGCAGATCAACAAATGGCCTCCATGAACAGGTTTAGTGCTAGATGCTGCATTTTCCAGATCCATGTGATTTCCCTGGACTTACCCAGTGATCGCTAGGGTGGAGCCACAGAGTTAGCTGCTCTTCAGTAGTACGAGCTGAAAAGTAGGTAGCCAAGTCAGAACCATGATGATAGAGAAGGTACAAAATCAGAAGATGCAAGAGTAGCCAGTAAAAGAGGAAACAAATACGCAAAACAGGATCTGAAGACACAGGAGTCAACCAAAAAAGCACAAGGCTACCATACTTTTCGAACTATGAGACGCATTTTTTTCCTCCAAAATTTTGGAGGAAAATGGGGGTGCGTCTTATTGTCTGGATGTGCCTGCTATGACTGTGGATGGTGGGTGGGGGAGTGGCGGAGGAGCAGGTCACAGGAGGGAGGAGTCGGCTGCTGCGGCTGACACCTGGGTCAGTTGTTAAAGAAAATGAATATTCACTAATCCCCACCCCCATAGACCCTTCCACCTCTTCGCACTGAATCTGGCTCCGAGAGGCAGAAGGGACTATGGGCATGTGGAGCCGTGAATATTTATCTTTTTTAATAGCGGGCACACTGTTAGCCACAGCCGCTGGCTTCCAGCAGCGACTGGGCTGTCACTTGTACCCGCTATTAAAGAGAATGAATATTCACTGCTCCCCATGCCCATGGGAGTGAAGAGAAGTGAATATTCATTCTCTTTTATAGCATGCACACGTGATCGCCCAGTCGCTGCAGGAAGCCGGCGGCTGCGGCTAAAGGTGCGCCTGCTATTAAAGAAGATGAATATTCACTGCTCTCCATTCCAATAGTGCTGGGCGTGGGGAGCAGTGAGTATTCCAGCAGCTGACTTTCGGTGTGTAAGCAACGCATGACGTCACTACCCTACTTATTTCCAAAAACTCATAAAACAAGCTAAATAAACAATTGTGACGAATAAAAATAGAAAATACTAATCTTCAAATGTGAGACAAGTTCAGGCGCTGTAAGCCTGAGAAACCACAAAGGTCAGATCTACTCTCCAGAAAGTCTGCTGTAACATTGTGAAATCAGGTTTCAAAGAACATGTAAGGACAGAAAATAACCAGGAGGTGGGAGATTTTCTTATAATTTGGAGAGGAGAGAGAAGCAAAACTAATTGAGCTGTGCCTGTCATATCAGCTGCAGCTGACGGAAGATGAAATAGAGTTTTCACCTCGGAAGTAACATTTGTATAGATTTACCCACTGATATAAAATAAGTGAATTAAATCAATGTTTTTAGACTAGATCTAGAGCCATGTCCAGTAGATAACACGGACACATGAGCAATGAATGCTTGATTAAGGCCGGCGCCTACGCTATTATATAAAGTTGATAGCCCACTGCAATCGCCAAGATCAGTCACCAACAATCCCGGATGTTTAACCCTTTAAGTATTGTGTTAATTTCTAGGGTCCCAATGGGTTTCCATGGCTCCTGGATATCCAATAAAGCCCCCCAGGTCTGCAATAGGTGAAAGCTGATTGGACCTTGCCAGATATGTAAACTTGATCTATTGCTTGTCGGTTTTACACTGTCAGACAATAATGTATTTTGAATACTGAGTATTTTAAAGCATTACAAACGCAATCAAATAATCCCAGCTTGTAGTTACCTAGAAGGAAAAAAAATGTCAAATTAAAATCAATAAAATGTAATAAAATACCCCCCATTTGTGAAAAGAGAGAATAAAACATACATTTTTCAATGCTTTTTAATTAGATGCATTATACCATGAAAGCATAGCAGCCTGTAGAGAAAGGCAGCGCATTATGTAAACTTTACTTTTTATTACGGAAAATAAAAAGTAAAAAACTGATCCCACAAAAAAAAACAATGGCTTGCTTTTCTCTTCAAGAAAAAATTAAAATTATTAGGAGCCTTAGAATGTAGTGACATAATGATCACATTTTTTTCTTTAAAATATGTTTTTATTTAGCAAAAGTACTAAAAGCATTAAAAAAGATATTCTTTTAGCATTGTTGTAATCGTGCAGACACATTTAATTTTTTTTTAACTACGAGGATTGTTAAAAATGGCCCAAAATAAGCTGATTCTTAAGGAGTGACCTGACGATTTCACCAAGCACCATGTAATACTTCATTTTTCCTGTGGTGGCACTGCAGGGTAATTTAGCACGTACTCCCATGTTCCCTCTAGAGGTTGAATCTGATCATTGCATCTCTTACAGGTAGGATAACCAGGGGACCCACATAGAAATTTAATGAAGGAGACCCTTTTTAAGAAAAGAATGGAAGTCATAAGACTTTGTATGTTTTTAGTGCAATATGGACATAGGTGATAATAATTCCTAGTAATTTCCAGGGACTCTTTACTACCATCACGAAGCATATATGTTACTGCTCTATACAACCATATAGCACTTCTCTCCTGAACCTGGAAATGCCCTGCATAATAAAACACTTTTTTTGGCATTTTTAAAAGTAATTTTCCTAATGAAACAAAATAGTTTTGGATGTTTTTTCCCTGTGCTCCAGTTGCATCTCAAGGGTGAAAAACAAGAATTCCTTCAAACGTAGAGCTTTCTCTAGGGAACTTGTACGATCAAAGAATTTTCAGAATCTCCGAATACTGGAATAACATTAAAGTCTGATAATTATTTACTAACACAGGAAAACATTACTTAAAAATGTAATAAAATGAGCCGTCGGTACTGGGGAATGATGAATTCATTTCAATTATGTATAAATCAGAGGGTTGTAGTATGCTGTGCCACATCGAATCCCTCCTTTCAACCAGAGACCACAGGGTGGCATCAATGTTCTTTATAATTAACATAGTAAATAATGGATCACGATTCAAATATAATGTAATCTCTGTTTGAGATGTTCTGTCAAACTTCAGCTTTTAAATTCTTTATAAACAACTTTGTACAAAAAGATAAAACTTGCAAGAAACATCTAGTAACAATTTACATAAACTTTCCTTATTATGTTGCCATCACTAACTTGTCTCTATTCAATCTGCGTTGTTAAGTCTAATAATGGAGAAAAACACCATTAAAGGTGTATTTTTAAGCTTGAAAGTTATTCTATATCTATGGAATAGGGGATAACCTACCGATAACCGGGGTCCTACTGCTGGGAACTCCCACCGAGGATCAGGGATCCAGGGATCTGAAGATCCCTATGTGAATGGAGCTGAGGTTGAGCATGTGCACTACCGCTTCTTTTATTCTTATCGGAGTGTTGAAGACCAGCTAAGCGCAGTGATCTGCAATCTCTGGCTATCTATTGGTGAAATTCCCAGCAGTCACACCCCCAGGGATTGTGAAATTATCCCATATCTTATAAACAGAGGATAACTTTCAAACTTGAAAATAGGGGTTTTCTAATGATTAATCTTCAGAAGTTCAGCGTTCCCCTGCCTTTTAGCTTCCTAGGTGCGCGTCTGAAGTTTGACAGTATGGAGCAGCAGCATGGTAGAACTGCTGGTCAGCAATGGGTGCTTTCCCATGTGGCTAATAAAGGCAGTTTTTCAGGAGGACTGAAGCTGGCCACATATGAAGGAGGTATTCAGGACTTTATAAAAAAACAAAAAAATGTGCCTAAGCACTAACAGGCAGGTAATTGCAGCTTACCTGCCTGTTGTGCACGGCACTGTACTTCCTCGGCACAGAGTGGTCACATACAGCTCCTGCCAGGGATTCAGCTGCCTCTGCTGACGTGACAGGGCGAGACTTCCGGTGTTATTCTGATTAAGGGATGGGGAAGTGAAAGTTCTGCTGATGGTGCATGCATACACAGAGGATGTGGAGCAGGTGCGACTACGCCTGTTGCTGGAGCACAAGACACACACCCATCCGTGACACATAAGTTCCTGTCCCACTTTGCAAGGTGGCATGGTATACCATTTCTGAAGCCAGAGCAGTGTGAACAGATGGTCGGTTGGATAGCACATAATGCTTCCAGCATGCTTGGCAGCGCCACCCAGTCTTCTACATAGTCCAGTCTCACCAGCCAACAGCCTTGAACACTTAATCATCACCCTGATCCTCCTTCCTCCCAGCATGTTGAGTTCCAGGAGACTAGTGATCCCGCACTAGGACACTCCAAGGAGCTCTTTACAATATCCCTTCTTGATTGTGACCTCTCACCCTGCATGTTCCAAGCGGGACAGGAGGAGAAGCTCTTCAGTGATGCACAAAACTTAAAGCAGCCACGGCCATAAGAAGATAATGGTTGGGAATGGCAAATTTCATCTAAGGAGGAAGATGATGATGAAACACAGTTGCAGAAAAGTCAGCTTGTTGTTAAGTTACCAAGTCAGGAGGACCAGGGTGTGGCGGTGGAAGACAAGGTGGTGAATGACGAATTCCCTTACCCAACTTGGGAATCTGGCATGCACAGTAAGGGCAGCAGCACTGAGGGGGAAGGATTGGCAGGATTGAAACAGGCAGGAAGAGGCAATGAGTTACCAGAGGGAGAAGGTGGGCAGCTGTTCCACAGAGCACTCACACTTCTGAATTTCTTCATCAAAGAGTTAGGTGTTCCCCAGTTTTGGACTTTTTTAAAAGAAAGTTTTGAACCAATCATGGATATCCTTTTTTGTTAAAGGATGATGGGCTTTCAGTGTGCCACATCATTAATGATAGCTCTATTTCTGATTGGGCACAATATGTAGGAAGACCTGATTGGTTTGTTAATTTGATGATGTCACAACAGAATCCTAAAAGACCTTGTACTGTTTTTTTTTTTTTAACTCAGTCTAGCCTTAGTCTCCAGATGAAGTCAGTGATGGTGAAACAAGTCAGGGAGGCTAGAGTGAATTTTAACCCCTGCCCCGTGAAGCCTGTTTTCACCTTCCTGACCTGACCAATTTTACAATTCTGGCCACTGTCACTTTATGAAGTTATAACTCTAGAACCCTTCAATGGATCCTGGTGATTCTGAGATTCTTTTCACGTGACATATTGTACTTTATGATAGTGGTAACATTTCTTTGATATGACTTGCGTTTATTTGTTAAAAAAAAAGAAATTTGGTGAAAATGTTAAAAATTCCACAATTTTCAAACTTTTAATTTGTATGCCCTTAAATCAGAGTCATATCCACAACATAGTTAATAAATAACATTTCTGACATGTCTACTTCACATTAGCACAATTTTGGAAGCATTTCTTTTTTTCGTTAGGAAGTTATAAGGGCTAAAAGTTGACCAGCGATTTCTCTTTTTTACAACAAAATTTGGTAAACCATTTTTTTAGGGACCACATCACATTTGAAGTGACTTTGAGGGGTCAATATGACAGAAAATACGCAAAAATGATACCATTCTAAAAACTGCACCCCTTAAGGTACTCAAAACCACATTCAAGTAGTTTATTAACCCTTCAAGTGCGTCACAGGAATTTTTGGAATGTGGAAGGAAAAAATAAACATTTACTTTTCTTTCACAAAAATTTTCCCTTAGACCAATTTTTTCTTACTTTCACAAAGGGTAACAGGAGGAAATAGACAATACATTTTGTTGCGCAAATTCTCCTGAGCATGCCGATACCCCATAGGTGGTAGAAATATACTGTTTGGGCACACGGAAGGGCGTGGAATGGAAGGAGCGTCATTTCACTTTTTGAATGTAAAATTTGCTGGCATAATTAGTGTCCGCATGCCATGTTTGGAGAGCCACTGATGTGCCTAAACAGTGAAAAATCCCAACAAGTAACACCATTTTGGAAACTAGACGCCTTAGGGAACTTATCTAGATGTGTATTGAGCACCATGAACCTACAGGTGTTTCACAGAAGTTTATAACGTTAAGCCGTGAAAATAAAAAATAATCAAATTTTTACCAGATAAATTTTTTTAGTTCCAAATTTTGCATTTTTATAAGGGTAATAAGAGAAATTTGTTATGTTTTGGTAGCTGAGGAGGCAGGAGCAAAAAACCGCATAGGCAGCCTAACAACAGAGAGGTTGGAAACTAATAGGTTGCAGACCCCTAAACTAACCGCACAACTAGAAGCAGCCGTGGAGCGTACCTACGGTGGTCCTAGACGCGTCGGCACAGCCGGAGAGATTAGCTATCCCTGAAGATGGAAAGAGGAAAGCTAACTGCCCCAGAGTAGACCCCAAAAGAATAGGAAGCCCCCAAACATATAATGGCGGTTAGACAAGATGAAAATACGAACACAGACAGAAAATAGATTGAGCAAACGCTGGGGCCCAAAACTGTCTAGATAGGACAGCACAGGAGAGAATACTGTCTGCAACCCAGAAAAACCCTAGGAAAAACTCCAACACTATTGAATTCAAAAACACTGAGACCACACGGTCTCGACAACCTATATCAGATCTCTGGTGTAGACACGTAGCTACCCAGCAGTAAAATATCACAAGAACTGAGCAAATGAACAAATACAAAAATGAACGGAGACCAGCCAAAGCCCCCAAAAGGGGACTCGGCTGAAGACAAAAGCAATGCAGCAAAAAGCAAGGAATTCAAACCACAGTAAAAAAAACTGAAAGAGACTTATCTGAATGCAAGCAGGAGACAGCAGAAAAGCAAGCTGAATTCCAGCCTAGACCAGGAAGAACAATTGATCACTGGCGAGGATCATGGGAGGTCAGCTCACTTATATCAGGCCAGTCAGTATCACCTGACAACCACTCGTCAGCTGCAGGTGTAGGATTCTTGGTGTTCCACATAGGTTCAATACCCTCAGCAACCACCAGAGGGAGCCTCAGCTCTGAAGTCGTCTCCAATACGTTCACAACAGAAATTGCTCCATACAATTTGTTGTACAATTTCTCCTGAGTGCGCAGATACATAATATGTGGAGGAAAACAACTGTTTGGGTGCACGGCAGGACTCGTAAGGGACGCAGCGCTATTTGACTTTTAAAAAAATCACATTTTTCCCAAATAAATCTTTTTTAGGTCCATGTTTTGCATTTTCACAATGGCAAAAGGAGAAAATGGACCCCAAAGTTTCTTGTGCAATTTCTCCGGAGTTCACCAATACCCATATGTGGTCGAAAACTACTTTTAAGGCACAGTGCAAAGCTCAGAAGGTAAGTAGCGCCAAATTACAGTGCAGATTTTGCTGCACTTGTTTGAGGGTGCCAGTGTTAAATTGACAAAGCCCCTGAGGTGCCAGAACAACAGAACTCTCCATAAGTGACCCCATTTTATCAATTAAACCTCTCAATGATTTAATCTAGGCATGCAGTGATTATATTGACACCACAGGTGTGTCACAAACTTTTAAACCATTGGGCAGTGGAGAAAAAATTATTTACATTTTTACCACCAAGATTGTGTGTTAGCCCCAAGTTTTACATTTTCACACTGAGAAATGGGTAAAAATAGCAACAGAATTTGTCCCACAAATGGATGCCTTTTTGGGGACTTTTTGTGCTAATTTCTGCTGAATGTAGAAATACCCCATATGTGGCTGTACAGTACTACTTTGCCATGCGGAGTGACTCGCTAGGGACAGAGCGCTATTTGCCTCCTGGAGGGCAGATTTTCCTAGACTAGTTTGCGGATACCATGTAAAGAGCCCCTAAGTGCTAGAAAAGCAGAATCCCCCCTCAAGTGACCACACTTTGGAAATTATAACCCTTTGGGAATTTATCTACAGATGTAGTAACGATTTTGGCTCCATGGGTGTTTTCCAGAAACAAGCAGCAATGGATGTTGCTGAGTGAAAATTGCAAACTGTCGTTGTAGTGACCAGTACATTATGTGCTTCTGGAGACAGGCACCTGTAAATTCGACTGGCTCTCATCCCTACAGAAATGCCAAACATGTGGGCGCTAAATGTAGCTTAGGCACACTGGGGCTCAGAGGGGAGGGGGCATTTGGATTTGAGAGTGGAGAATTTGCTGAATTTCTTTTAGGGGTGAGGAGTCATTTCGTTTTTACAGAGACGTTGGACAACCAGTAATGTGGAAGCCCCCTATATTTCCATAAACAGATGACGGATCTGAGTGGGGACTTGCTTTTTTTGTGGATTGAGTTCAACCTTTTATTGGGAACATTTTACATAACGTTTGGGACACATTTATCCAGTGCTCTACACTGAGCACTTACTTTGGGGCTTCCATCTAAATCTCTGAGTGACGTGACAGATGAAACCCAGATGGATCTTTTCACTATAATGAGGCAGCAGATTTACTCTGGACTCCATTTAGCCTCTGTTCAGCGGTGTCCTTCTTTTCAGAAGTACACAAAACTGTGGCTGATGGCACTTCTATGCAATCCTAAAAAGACGGACACCACCGGATGACAGGTCAGACGGCGTCCACAGTGCCTCCATCTGCCTCATTATAGGGAATCTTCCGTTGAGGGTTCGGTTTGAATCACATATTTCAGAGATTTACACTTAAACCCTGGTGTCAGCGCTCAGCATAGAGCACAGGATAAATGTGCGCCAAGCCTTAC
>VIAB01006057.1:65851-77664 GCA_009801035.1 Oophaga pumilio
ATGGAGATCTCGGCACCAAGATCTTGGGAGAAGAGATCTCAGCGCTGCACCCCCCAGCACCGTTGGAGAGCCCCGCAGCGCCGGACACCCCCGTAGCATCGTCGGACACCCCCTCATCCCTGCCTGTGGCCTGCAGCAACGGTGCCGGTAAAGTATATCCGCATTATAAGACGCACCCCCATTTTCTCCCCAAATTTTGAGGGAAAAAAGTGCGTCTTATAATCCGAAAAATACGGTATGTATAATGGGATTGCACTTTTTTTGCAATTTCACCGCACTTGGAATTTTTTTCCCGTTTTCGAGTACATGACATGGTAAAACCAATGGTCTCTTCAAAAGTACAACTGATCCTGCAAAAAAACAAGCCCTCCTATGGCCATTTTGACCAAAAAATAAAACAGTTATGGCTCTGGGAAGAAGGGGAGCAAAAAATGAAAATGCAAAACCAAAAATACCTCTGGTCGTTAAGGGGTTCATTTCTGTGTTCACCACTATCCTTAGAATAAAAGGGGTGAAATCCAAATATAGCACTGCTTCCTCTTCTCTGTTTTTCTCCTACATCGGGGCCTCCTGCAACCTAGATGTGTAGGATATAAAATAGTATTTATTACATATTTCCCATCTTTATACATAGTGTCGGGTTTCCGCTCTCTAGTAGCTGCTTGGATATGCCCTGGCACAGGGTTTTTATGTCAAAAGAGCATTAAGTTTTTTTTGTCCTTCATAAACTTTACAGCTCCAAAACAAAAACCGCTTTCCTCCAGTATAAATGAATAACATGAACAAGTCCTTTCTTCAGGCACAATGAACAATTTAACAAAGTAAAAATGTAGCAGCCTCACCAATCCCGATATTCCAGGCAGTATCGGCTATAGCAGTTTTAAACATATTCACCTTATCAACACACCTCTGTTCAGCTGAAGCCCAAACTCCACTCTGCTGAGCTAGCCTAGCTGCTGTTATTAGGCCTGTGAGCCCCAAAGTGGATTATTGGAACAACCTTTCCCACCCAGACTGTTTTGATTCCTCCTAAATCTTGGACACAAAATCCAGGCAAAATAGAACTCTCTCAGTAACCTAATGTTACTGGTACAGTCTTTATATTACCAAGGCCAACCACCTCGGTGACACAGATCTGCCATCCAGGATTTTACCACCTGCTTTCTTACAGTAGTTACATGATTTTTAATGGTTTCACGTTTATTTTTTTAAAGAGTGATGGTCTCCCTGCCCTTGTCACACTGAAAAAAGGGCTTGTTGCTTTGGCTAGGCAATGGATGAAGTTTATTGTTGTGACCCCAACATTTAAGGGTGTACGGTTGGTGAGACCGGCCCTGCCACTAAAGCCACAAAGCACTCTGAAGAAAGAGGAGGATGATCTCAATGGTTTGGAGAATGGTGGAGCATTGCAAAGTGATACCAGTGCAGATGGTGCTGAGTTCGAGTTTGATGCAGGTATGATGCATACATTTATGGTTTCTATTTCGCACGTATGATATTGTATTTGTGTTTGCTAGCTTTGGTGATCTTTGTTGCACGACGTCATCAGAGGAGAAAGGTTAAATCCAATAAAACCAATGTGACATTAAAAAGGATCTGTCACTTGCTCAAAAAAATTCAGTTAAATACTTTGTAAAATCCTTCTTCTACCCGGATTCTGTTGCACTTTTTCGTTTTGTGCTGTGCCACTCCACTGCATAGATATTCAAATGTGCTACTTTTAGAGTGCATTATGTGAAATCTCTGCTTTGTAGTCCAACTGGATGATTCTTTAGAGCCTTCCCTAAGGGCATGTGCTTTGGTAGCATCTGGGAGGGAGGTGTGAATGTGCACGCCTCTAGAGAAGACCGGGAAGACTGTGCTGAAAAGAGCTGAAGAATCAGGCAATATCAGGGATTTTTTTTACAAAGTATTTAACTCCTTTTGAGCAAGTGAAAGGGCCATTTTTAAAACTGTTCATCAAATAATTCATTGCTAACAACTGCCTTTTAATCTTTCTATTCTTCTCAAATTAAAAAATGTTATTAACGCTTTTACTCAATTATTGACTAGGACTTTGGTTAATTTTAGGCAGACTGCTCGCTTATGTGATAACATCACATTATATTTTGCTTTTTACCTGCATTGGATAAATCGTTCCATATATCTGAAATTGGCAATGGTTTTTTCATATCTGTCTTCTTACATATTTTTTACTTTGATGCCACATTCACAAATCTAAGTGTCATGTCCCGAGCATGGACTGTTCGCGGTCTCCTGACCCAAACTTGACAGCCTCATATATGCCTAGGAGGTGGTCAAGTTCGATAAGGGCATCCCAGCCTATGGATCGCAGTCAGTGTTAGAACTGTGCCACTTCGATGTGTGAATGCAGCGTGACACTGATGGAAAATACAAGCGTGTGAAAGAAGCCCGAGGCAATATTTTTCATGCTATATGAGTAATAGACTAATAAAACTTGTGATTGTAAACAAGTTCTGCAGCAGCCAAAAAGTGGGCAGGGAAAATAACATACTGTCACGTCTGAGGACACAGATATAGGCTGTTCATAAATGTGGTGAATATTACGAGCATACAAAAAAGTGAGCATAAACCCCGACTATCTAAAATTGGAAAAAGAATGTTTTCCAACTAACTATAAATGACTGAAAATATGTGTTGGTATCCCAGAAGCTGCTGAGGAGGGTAATGTACTCCTCATCCACCACAGCTACGGTATGAATACAAAATTGATTGTAAAATCGAGCTCTTGTTTTGACATAAAAGCAGAAAAGTTATTTCATTAGTCTAAACACAGAACTAGAAATTTGTGGGAATACCATTCGTTTTATTACACATGGTTTTTAGTCATTCCCTGAGCCTCCCCACTAAACACTCAGGCAACCTCGCAAATTAAACAATCTATCTGTGAAAATGATTCCTTTGTGTAGGAAAGTGAATGAATATAAGGTACAGATATGACTCGAGTAGTACAGGAATATTACATCAAGTAGATAAATATTATCACCAGATAAAGAGCTACTTATAGATAAGAGCTGCTCCGATTACATTAAATGAAGCACTAGATTACTATAAAAAATCCCCAAAATCTGGACATGACAGAAAGAGGCATGATCATCGGCTGCCACCATCATAACCATTGAGTGATTGGATTTAGACAGAACTGCTACAGAGGTATTGAGTTTAATGTGGCAAGTGGAGTCAAGGGGTCAACAGCAAAGGAGGCTGAAACAAGGTGTGAAACTAACCAGACACAGCTTGAGAGGTTAAGACCACCTTTCATAAGATGTGCAATTTGTGCAGCTCACTTATATTCTATCTGTCTTAAACGATTCGTGTTTGATGTTCTGTCTCAGCGACTATTAGTGAACACACCATGCTTCTCGAAGGAACCAATGCACGGCCTCCTCCTGCCGGCGTTTCTTCTGGTCCTGTCAGTGGAGCTGAAATTATGAGGAAGTTATCGAAATCCCATGCTCACAGTGACTCAGCTTTGAAGATCAAAGTAAGTTTAATTGCTTTTTTTTAGATCCATTCCTTTGTATTTGTGTTCAGAAATATTGGATTACATCATCTGTGTGTAAAAGGGTTGTCCACTTTTAACTTTTTTTTTATACCAAAAGGCAAGCTAATTGTAAAATGAAAGCCCCTGCAAACACATTAGACTGATGTCAGCCACACAACCATTCATGTGTGTTGGAGTGATGTAATTTTTAGTGTATATACAGTACAGACCAAAAGTTTGGACACACCTTCTCATTCAACAGTGTCACCAGCAAAGCACCATCACACCACCTCCTCCATGCTTCACGGTGGGAACCAGGCATGTAGAGTCCATCCGTTCACCTTTTCTGCGTGCAAAGCAGTAATCAAAGCAAAAAGGTGGCTACTTTGAAGAACCTAGAATATAAGACATATTTTCAGTTGTTTCACACTTTTTTGTAAAGTGTAATGTATAATTCCACATGTGTTCATTCATTAATTTGATGCCTTCAGTGTTATTCTAAAGTTTTCATAGTCATGAAAATACAGAAAAATCTTTGAATGAGAAGGTGTGTCCAAACTTTTGGTCTGTACTGTATCTTATATAGCTGGGGGGATTAGAGTAACACCAAGATTCTATGAACTTCCACCCTCGTTCTGCCTTGTCACTTGGCATTACATGATACTTATCTTCTCTATTGCTTTCAGGAATATCTACATCTTCAGGCATGAAGTTATCTCTTCTCATGTCTCAAAGATTTTGTCAAATTCTTTTTTATGCAAATTACGGGAGTTATTTATATTTATTTCCATTTTTTTATGTTTTAAAGGGAGTCCACCCATATCAGTCTTTGAGCTACACTAGTGGAGACACGGCAAATGATTCTCCTGCCCATGTCAGTAGATCTGGAATGCCTGTGAAAGAAAGCCCAAGGAAGGAAAGTCTTCTGAGCTACTTGACTGGGAGTTTCCCCAGCCTGCACAATCTCCTGGATGGAACTCCACAGAGAAATGCAGCCGCTGTTAAAAGCAGCTCACTCACGAGGACAGGTATTGATTGCTTTAGTGGTTACGAGTTTATATCATGCTTAGGGTTCCCCTTCAATAAATCCAATTGCCATGTATAGGATTATTATTATTTAATTTTGGAGCACCATTGATTCCATGGTGCTGTACATGAGAAAGGGTTACATACAAATACATTTTAATAAACAAATGAGCAATGACACACTGGTTCACAGAGGAGAGGGCCCTGTCCTTGTGGGCTTATAGTCTAAAAGAAAAGGCGGACGTAGACAGAAGGTTGAGTTCTGCGGCAACTCTGATGTTAGTGAGTTGGCCGCAGGATCATCGCAAGCTTTCTTAAAGAGTTGGGTTCTCAAGTTCTGTCTGAAATTTCCGAATGTTTTGGATAATCAGACTTGTTGGGGCATACAATTCCGGGGGATACTCTGGACAAGTCTTGCAAGTGATTGGGTGAGGATCATACAAGTGTGGATGGGAAAAGAAGGTCTTAAGAGCATATCATTATGGAATGATATTTGGACGTAGAGGTCGTTTCGAGGGTTGGTTTCTTCAGGATAGGTGTGATTGATGCATGTTTGAAAGCAGAAGGGAGGTACCAGAAGATATTTATTTATATCTGTATAAAATTAATAGACCTGACAAAACATTTAAAGGGGTTAGCCATTATACATCTTAATTTAACAGATGTGTTGGGGTCATGAGTTTGTGGCACTTATAAATACATAAGAGTAACAGGATCTCCCCTTGCACTTGTTAGTACAGGCTTCCCTAGTCTTCACTGCTCGACTGATCTCAAATGGGTGCTAGTGGAGAAACACGTGACCAGATCTGTCCCTTGGCCGCCTCCAATTGAAAAACCGCTTTCTTGTGTGTGGCGTTTTTAGTTGGAGGAGGCTAATGGACACCTGATTCCTGCATTTCTTGTCATTTTGAGAAGAGGAGCTCTGTGCTGTCTGTGAGGAAGACTGTACGGGAGAACCTGTAATTCTTACAGTGGGTAAAATAAGTGTTTGATATACTTCTGATTTCCCACCTACAAAGAATGGAGAGGTCTGCAATTTTTATCATACGTACACTTTAACTGTGAAAGTCAGAATTTAAAAAAATAGAGAAAATCACATTTATTATTTTTACATAATTTGCATTTTATTGCATGAAATAAGTATTTGATACAATATAAAACAGATCTTAATATTTGGTGCAGAAACCTTTGTTTGCAATTAGAGAGGTCAGACGTTTCCTGTAGTTCTTGACCAAGTTTGCACACTTCAGCAGGGATTTCGGCCCACTCCTCCATACAGATCTTCTCCAGATCTTTCATATTTTGTGGCTGTTGCTGGGCAACATTGATTTTCAGCTCCCTCCAAAGATTTTCTTTTGGGTTCAGGTCTGGAGACTGGCTAGGCCACTCCAGGACTTTGAAATGCATCTTACGGAGCCATTCCTTAGTTGCCCTGGCTATGTGTTTCGGGTCATTGACATGCTGGAAGACCCAGCCACAACCCATCCTCAGTGCTCTCTGAGGGAAGGAGGTTGTTGGGGTAAATTTTGCGATACATGACCCCATCCATCCTATCTTCAATATGGTGCATTTGTCCTGTCCCCTTTGCAGAAAAGCACACCCAGAGTATGATGTTTCCCCCACCATGCTTCACGGTTGAGATGATTTTCTAGGGGTTGTATTCATCCGTCTACTTCCTCCAAACATGGCGAATGGAGTTGATACCAAAAAGCTCTATTTTGGTCTCATTTGACCACAAGTCCTTATCACATTCCTCCTCTGGATCATCCAGATGTTCACTAGTGAATTTCGAACGGGCTTGGACATGTGCAGGCATGAGCAGGGGGCGACCTTGCGTGCCCTGCAGCATTTTAATCCGTCATGGCATAGTGTATTACGAACGGTAATGTTTGAGTCTGTGGTCCCAGCTCTCTTCAGTTTATTGACCTGGTCCATCAGCGTAGTTCTGGGTTGACTCCTCATCTTTCTCAGAATCCTTACCCCACGAGATCTTGCATGGAGCCCCTTACCTAAAAAGGTTATCAGTCATCTTGTGTTTTTTTCATTTACTAATAATTGTGCCAACAAGTTGTTGCCTTCTCACCAAGCTGCTTGCCTATTACCCTGTAGTCCATCCCAGCCTTGTGCAGATCTACACTTTTGTCCCTGGTGTCCTTAGACAGCTCTTTAAACTTGGCCATGGTGGAGGGGTTGGAGTGTGATTGATTGTGTGGACAGATGTCTTTTATACAGGTAACAAGTTCAAGCAGATGAAATTAATACAGGTAATGAGTGTAGAGTAGGGGGGCGTCTTAAAGAAAGACTAACAGGTCTGTGAGAGGCAGAATTCTTGCTGGTTGGTAGGTGATCAAATACTTATTTCATGTAATAAAATGCAAATTAATTATGTAAAAATCATACAATGTGATTTTTCTGGATTTTTTTAAAACTCTGAGTTGAAGTGTATCTACGATGAAAATTACAGACCTCTCCATTCTTTGCATGTGAGAAAACGTGCAAAATCGGCAGTGTATCAAATGCGGTAGTTATTTTCCTCACTGTATATATTGGTAACCTCATGTCCTCAACACATCTATTAAACCAGACAACCTCTTTATCTGTAAGAAAATGGGCACCCAAAGATAATAACGTTTAGCATTAACTGAGATACAGCATGGTTTGTTTTCCATTTAATCCAATAGAGTGGTATGATGAGACCTACAAGCAGTAAATATAGTGATCTTACTGGTTCTCTGACCTTTCTCAACTTCGCAATTCATGCCACTCAGCGTGATGTGTTGTTTGCGTTTCTACTTCTAATATGGCACTCACTCTTTGCATGTATAAATTATAAATGCTGCTACCTTATTTTTATCTTCTTAGTAATTACTTTGCAAAAAAAGCATCCACATGATAGATGATTACAGTCTGGTCACTGGTCTCTTATCCTGTATTCCTCCTCATCACACATCAATGAAGTGGCCATGAGAAATGCCACTCCTTTCACTGATTATGGCACTGTGGCACTCAAATGTTTCAGTCGTCCAGAAAGACATTGAAATGCGCTGTACATCACCACTTCTTTCTTCAATCGGCCCCTCACTGTTGTCATGCATTGAAAAGAAATGGAGGACATGGGACTCCTGTTCTACAGATAGGTGGACAGGTGGTAAATGTACAATCTGGGAAGACACCTCTAATTTTTGCTATTACATGTTGTTATTAAGCTGTCTTTATTCCTAGTAAGCTTCTTTGTACACCGATCAATAACAGTCTGATATTCTGATATTATTGTTATACAGTGCTCTGCATTGATGAGTACATCTCAACAGATTTGTCAGAAAACATTGTTTCCTTTCAGAATCAACATTTTCTATGGCATACCATACTACAAATTACTCCCACTAATGTGAATGTGAGACATTGATCTCAGACAAGATTTGTTATTTTGCCACAAAAAAGTTAATTTTCCTAACAAATTAATTTGAGACCATGTTGTACAAAAATCGATTAAAAGTTTTAGGAGCAAAGCTAAAGTTTAAACTACAATATTCTGATGAACAAGAATCCAACCACCAGGTCCAACCATTAGGTAAGTCTAATTATACATTAATCAGGTGTCCAGTAGACAGTTGACTATAAAAGGACATTACTTAACAAAGAAAACTCCTTCCCATTTCATGCCGTCAGCAATGGCACTGAAAGGAAGAGAAGTGCCATAAGACCTGAGAAAGAAAATAATTTCTTTACACTAGAAAGGTTAAGGCTACAAGAAGATCAACAAAGCATTAGTGTCAGTTATAATATTGTAGCAAAAGTTATACAAAAATGTAACAAAGATGGAAATGCAACCATCTCACAGAGACGTCTAGGCCAACCACGGAAGTTTACACCTAAATTGGAGCATCTGCTGATGAGAACGGTTGAAGAAAATTGAAAAAAATGAATATGCAAGTTCACTGCAGTTACTTAAAGAAGTAGAAAGCCAAACTGGGGTGAGTGTTTCCTATAACACAATATGCCGTATACTGCAGAGGAATGGCATGCATGAGTGTCTCCCACGAAGGAAGCCTCTCCTAAAGCCCATGCACAAAAAAGCCCGCCTACAATTTGCCAAGGGCAATGCTGAAAAATATGAAAACTCCTGCTACTCTTTGCTCTGGAGTAATGAGACCAAGATAAGTTTTTAGAACTGATAGCTTCAAAAATTGTATAGTGTAAGAAGTAAGGTAAGAAGTACAAAGAATCATGCATGATGCCTACAGTAAAATATGGTGGTGGCAGTGTCATTATGTGGGGCAGTATGAGTGCTGCTGGAGAGCTACATTTCATTGATGATATCGTGAATTCACAGATGTACAGTTGTATATTGAAAAAGAAGATGCTAACATCATCCCGTGCCCTTGGTAGATGTGTACTTTTCCAACATGACCATGAACAAAACACATATCTAAGGCCGCTGTTGCATTTCTTAGGAAGAACAGGGTGACAGTGATTCAGTGGCAAAGTATGTATCCTTATCTGAACCCAACTGAAACACCTATGGGAAATTCTGAACAGACAAGTTGAGCATTACCCTCCATCCAGCATCCACCCTCTAAAAGAGGTTGTTTTTGAAGAAAGGAAAAAGATAAATTTTGCAATGTCACCAACTTGTTCATTCCATGCTTAGATGACTTGGTGCTATTCTTAAAATCATTTAGGTCATACAAAATACAAGATATAGTACATTTTGAAGTGGTTGTGTTCATTTTTGTATTAAATAATTTTGAGTAAAACTGAAGATTTTGTAATCCAACTTATATTAACATTATTTTCATGTTGTGTTAAAAAATGTTCTATGTAGCTTAGTCTTGGAAAAAAAAATAAAATTGTCCTTGTGGTCAGTGAGATATTGATTTAAATCTTACTTTTTGTAGGGGTGTACTCATTTCTGCTGAGCAGTATACATTTTGCCAGGTTTTGCGTGCTGTTTTATCTCCATGAGGAAATTTAGTGATGGTAATGATTTGTGGCTGTTCATTCTAGGCTGCTGTGTTTCTCTCATTCCAAGGTTTCTACTTCTTGAGTTCCTGCATAATTGTGTGTCTGATGTATATTTCCATAGTTCATCAGTCTTTTCTCACCAGCAGTGTGTTACATGTCTATATCTCTGTGTCCACACAAGAGCATACCTTCATTTTCTAGTAGATAGACACTTTTTGCCTCATTATTCTCTTAAGGTACTGCCACACTAAACAATCCCGCTAGCGATCACGATAACGACGCATACTAATGCGATCGCTAGCGGGATTGTTTCTATATCGCTAGTAGCAGCCTAATTTAGCGATGTCGTTAAGGACGCTATCGCGGTTAGCGATCTCCTTAACGACTTTAGCGGTACAAAAGTACCGCTAAATCGCTAACAAAAGGTGCTACACTCAGCGATATATACTTACCAGCGGGGGCGCCGACGATAAAAATAGGGTCCGGAACGATGAGAACGACGAGCGAGATCACAGCAGGATCTCAGCAGGGGCCACGTCGCTGGTAGATGCCGCACACAACAACATCGCTAACGGGATCGCTAAATAGTGACTTTTTTAGCGATCCCGTTAGCGATGTTGTTTAGTGTGGCAGTACCTTTACTCTTGCACATACAAAATCATAAATAAAAAATCCTGTTAGCTGCAGATAATGACTCATGATTCTGACAGATATGTACTTTATTCTAAAATTTGCTTCCTATTACCAGTAGCGTTGTTATGAATAGATTTGCTGGATCCGGTCCATTGGACGAGTCGGTAATCTGTGGTCGGGGGACGGGAGCCCTGAGAACTCCTTCCTAACTCCCAGCATCCGTGACACTTCACTTTTCTTTTGATTAGCCGTCCCTTTGTGACTCACATGCAATGTTGTGGCATTTCAGCTATTCACATGAGGAGCCATGGTTTCCAGGAGTTAGGAGGCGGATATCAGGGCTCTTATCCATGGACCACAGATCACTGACCTGGCTGATGGACTGGGTCCTGCGAATCAGTTTGCACTAACTCTAAATGCCAGCTATAAAATATTAAAAGCCCTATTTCAGGAAGTGTCAGCTGTAATACTATATTCCCTTCAGTATAACATTATTACTTCTTGTACCCCACTGGATGATTTACATAAGTAGTCTTCTGTATGAAGGATGTAAAGCAAATGCTCTTGTTTGTGGATGCCCTGTAATAGTTTTGCCACTCTACCATTTACACAGTAGTTAACAAGAAAGTACTAATTTAAAACACACATTACTCCGTGGATAACCATGTCTTCTATTTTCATTCTTGGACATAAGAATTCTCTGAAACTTCTCCTGATTCATTGATACAGGGAATCCCGTGGCCACAGAAATGTTATCAGAACATCCTTTATTGTCTGAACCATCCTCTGTGAGCTTCTATAACTGGATGTCAAGTGCAGTGGGTAATAGAGGCAGTGTGGTACACGAGTCACCCCTGATCAAGTCTGGACACAACAGTCTTCCAACAGGTATTGACACTGAGGTTCTTTTAGAACATTGCTTAGATCAAGATCGTCCACTTAGGAGAAGTGTAAAAGTTGACGAACCATTCCCCGGAAACTCATAATGTGAAGCAAGTCACGGACAAATAGCATTAGAATAAATATAATATCACACTACTGCTATCATACATAAGTAGTATGATATGATAGACGTTGATGGAGACTTACCTAGAGAAGAGGCAACTAATAGGCCTATTGTTGGATTCATGGAGAACTATTCCTGATTCTCTATACTTTTCAGTAAATTGTCTTAATGTTTTCTGTGAGCATTGTCATGCATCATCATACATAATCCATTTATGTGTTTTAATCACTTTTGTCTTTGTGTGCTACATTTCAATATATCCATTCTTTAAATCTATAAATAATGCAATGAGTAGGAGCACTTTTCTGCCACGGTTGTTTTAGGACAGAGGTCTGCACTTTTGGTTGACAGCAATGGACTATTAAAGGGAACCTGTCACCAGGAAAATGCTATCTAATCATGTTATAGAGCAGGGGGAGCAGAGCCGATACCTAGTTTTGTGAGAAAAGATTTAGTATAACCTAATTCATTGAAATCTCTTGCCATTTCTGGGCTTTTTGGTCCAGTTGGCGGTCCTATCAGTGACTGACAGCATTCTCTGTATAAGTGTGCATAGAAAGATAGCGGTCAATCACTGATAGGACCGCCCACAGAACCAAAAATCCCAGAAAGAGTAAAGATCTACATGATTAAAATACAAATTTCAAAAAATCATAGGAAGCTTTTTCCACTATAAAA
>VIAB01006057.1:79929-94211 GCA_009801035.1 Oophaga pumilio
TATACTAAATCTTTTCTCACAGAACTATATAAGTCTGTTCTTCTCCCGCTGTTTTATTTCTTGTTACTTATTACTGTTTTATTATTGCGTGCAGATTAGAGTGCATTTTCCTGGTAACAGGTTCCTCTTAAGGTTAAAGAGTTTGTCCGGGACTGAAGAATTGATGACCTATCCATATTATAGGTCATCAGAATGAGATAGTGGGGGTCTTGACATCCAGTTGTGCTTGTAACTTAAGTGCTGTATGAAGTGCAACTCCACAGCTCAAAGCATTGCTTATTGGCCATTGCCGAGTACTACACTTTATCTCCTTGCTTATATCCAGCCACTGCCGGAGTGAATTTTTGGTGATCACTGGGGGTGATCAATTATATATATTGACATACTATGGATGGGTCTTCAATATTTCAGTCCTGAACAAACCCTTTAAAGTGTTTTCCACCCCAGGTCAAACGTTTGGCACGCAATGCAGCTTGCTGAATACTAATATTGAATAGAACATTTAGAGAAATGGATGAGAATCTAGTCAGAACGTGACCGCAAGTATGTAAATAGCATACTTGCTGTAACGTGATGATCGCTTGAACCGGCTAGTAAAGCCGAGTTCTAACTGCATGTATTTTCAGAGTCTTCTTTGGAGGACACAGGAACCATGGGTTATATGTATGGTGCCACATGGAGGCTGACAATATGAATGCATATTCATAAAAAATCTGACTTCTCCCCTACTGCCTACACCTGGCCAGCCGTAACCCAGCTATTCAGTTTAGCTTAATGTTTTAAGGCTTTGGGACTTTTTGATTAGGTTGGTATGACTGGTAATAGGAAATAAGGGCCTTAGACGTCACTTTACCACGTTTTCATTTAGAAAGCCTCTTTTTTTGTAAGTGAAGACATTTTGGCAGTGCTCCTATGATGTTATATCCCTTTTTAAGTTTTTCTTCAGCCAAGGATGACTCCAAAAGGCTAGGTTCCTGCCTTGGCTATCCTTGTCCAGCTGAACTTTACTTGTAGGCCGTAGCTCAGTACTGCCTTCGTGGGAATGGTGAACTCAGGGCCACCTTTTTAGCACCTTTAGATTTGAGGGATCTCAGTATAGTCTTGGATGGCCTTCAGTCCTCTCTCTTCTTGCCGGTTGGAGATAATCTCTCAATTTTGGCTTTTCAGCGGGGTGATTTAGTTCTTCGTAACGATCTCTTCCATCAGGTGAGGCTCCGAGTGGTGACTCTCACCTCTCTACTTCTCCGGAACAGTGTGGTTTGCGTTTGATATCCCCCTTTCTTCCTACTTTGTTCTCCGCTTTCCATCTTAATAAGGAGATTGCTCTCTTTTTTTTAAGGCACTTTGCCTGTCATCTAAGAAGTGCTTACATAATCTGACGTACTAACAGCTGTTTAGCTCTACCTGCCTTTCACAGCTCTGTTCGGATGCCTTGTTGGCCATCCCGTTTTGCTCTTGTAGAGGTCGGCCCGCCTTGTTCATTGGTTTTGATCTACCGCTGCAGAAGCTCGGGGTGCCACTGCTAGGGCACGGCTTACTCCACCTTTGTGGTAGAAGCCTTTTGGGCCATACTCTTCCACACGTCTGTTCTTCTATTCCATAGTGCTGCTCCTATTTCAGTCCATATCTTTTTGGAGCTCTTACTTTTGCGTCTATGTATTCAGATCTTAGAAGACAGGTGCTACCAGCGGCAGTTGCTTGGGTGGTAATTTGATGGATTGCTATTTTTCCTTCTGTAGTACTGGTATTAGTTTTCCCACTCCAGAGACTGCATTAGTGTCCAAGAATAGAAGATTTTTGCTACTCATCTTAAAATCTCTTTCTCGTTGCCTTCATTGAGGGACACATCACCCTCCCTTGTTTAGGGGTTCTTGGTTTTGCACCTCTTGCTGCTTTTTTACTGACTGAATAGCTGAGTGCTGGCTGCCCAGGTGTAAGCTTTTGAGAAGGACTGTTTTTTTTTTCTAAGATATATACTTTGTTCCGGGTGGCAGCATATAACCCATGGTTCTTGTGCCTCCCAATGACGGCTACGAGAAAGAGATATTACGCTGAGTTCGAAAAATCTTAATATTGCACACCGCCAATATTCAGCAACCTATGTTGTTGCCAAAAGTTTGCCCTGGGGTGAAAAACCTGTTTACGTAAAAATGTTTCTGTATAAATTAGGTTTGACAATTGTTGATTTCAAGAAAGATGGGTTATACGAAACTAAATATGATTTCCCAAAATATTTAATGATAAGTCCTTAACCTAAAGTCTATTGACATCCAAGCTCACAGAGTACAGTGCCTTGAAATAGTATTCATGCCCTGTGAACTTTTCAACATTTTTTCACCTTACACCCACAAACTTTAATGTATTTTATTTTGATTTTATGTGATACAACAAAAAGAAGCAAGTATTTGTCAAATATAAATGAAATTATAAATGGTTTTCTAAATATTTTAAAAATATAAATCCTAAAATTGTGATGTGCATTTGAATTCAGTCCCTCTGAGTCAATACTTTGTAGGACTACCTTTCAGTGCAGTTACTGCTGCAAGCCTTTTGGGGTTATGTCTCTACTGGCTTTTCACACCTAGAGGCTGAAATGTTTGTCTATTCTTTGCAAACTTGTTCTAGCTCAGTGAGATTGGATAGAGAGCGTCCATGAACAGCAATTTTCAAGTCTTGCCACATATTCTCAATGGGATTTAGGTTTGGACTTTGACTGGGCCTTTCAAACACATGAATATGCTTTGATCTAAACCATTCCATTATTGAACTGGCAGTATGTTTAGGTCATTGACCTGCTGGATGGCGAACCTACGCCCCAATCTCAAGCCTTTTGCAGCCTTTAACAGGTTTTTCTCTAGTATTGCCCTGTATGTTTCTCCATCCATCCATCTATCAACTCTGACCAGTTTACCTGTCCTTGCTAAAGAAAAGCATCGCCACTTCATGATGCTTAATAGAGGTTTAATAGAGAGGACAGTGTTTCCAGGGTGATTTGCAGTGCTTGTTTTCTGCCATATAAAGCGTTTTGCATTTAGTCCTAAAAATTCTACTTTGGTCTCATCTAACCAAAGCACCTTCTTCCACATGCTAGCTGTGTCCTGCACATGGCTTTTTACAGACTGCAAATGGGACTTCTTATAGCATAGCTTGCTTTAAAAATGGCTTCCTTTTTGCTGCTATACTATAAAGACCAGATTTGTAGAAAATATGATAATGGTTGTCTTGTGGATCTCTACAGAACCTCCAGAATGACCAGGGAGCTCTTGGCTGCTTCTCTTATTGGTGCTCTCCTTGCTTGTGATGTCAGTTTAGATGGACGGCCATGTCCTAGTATGTTTGCTGATGTGCCATACTCCTTCCATTTTTGGATGATTAACTGATCAGTGCTTCCTGAGATGTTCAGCGCTTGGGCTATTTTTATAACCTAGCTCTGCTTTACTCTTTTCCACAACCTTATCCCTGACCTGTCTGGTGTGTTCCTTTGTTTTCATGATGTTTGAGCCCTAATCTTCTCAAACATATTTCTTAGGTCTTCACACAACAGCTGTAGTTATACTGAGAATAAATTACATACAGATTGACTCTATTTAATAATTATGTGACTTATGGAGGTAATTGGGCACTCAGGATTTTGTTTAGGGGTTTCAGACTACAAGGGGCTGAATACAAAAGATCGTCACAATTTTCAGATTTATGTTTTTAAAATATTTAGAAAATCATGTATCTTTTCTTTTATGCTTAACAAATACAGGTGCTTCTCACAAAATTAGAATATCATCAAAAAGTTAATTTATTTCAGTTCTTCAATACAAAAAGTGAAACTCATTTATTATACAGAGTCATTACAAACAGTGATCTATTTCAATTGTTTATTTCTGTTAATGTTGATGATTATGGCTTACAGCCAATGAAAACCCAAAAGTCATTCAGAAAGTACACATTGTTAGATTATTATGACATTATATATCCGAGTTTGAGAAATCCATTTTACACTGTTAATGTTTTTTCTTTTTATTAGTTATCCTAAAGAAAATTTAATTTGACATTTTAGGAACTACACATAACCTGCCGACTATCCCATCAGCCTCTGACTTCAATACTGTCCTGTCCAGTGAGCAAAACACATTGGATGGGACCCATTCTCAACACAGCAGTAGCCAAGATGATATAGCTGGAATCGAAGAGGGCAACCAAGGATTTCCTGCAGTCCAGCTTGCAGATGCACAGGTTAAATAGAAAAAATATAATTTTATAACATTTTTGAGTCAGTGTTGGTTAAATGACTTTACTTGTAAGTTATTTAGTCCTTGTATCCGTTTTTATCAGCACTGTGCCATTGTACTATCTGATTTTTTTTTTTATTTAAAAAATAAATAAGTAAAAAATTAAATGGTTCCATTGACTTGCATTGGTGAGTTTTATCAATGACTCAGACCAAAAAGGAACATGTCTTTTTCTTGTGGTCGATAGAGCGTGGCAAACCGTTTTATAGACTACAATTGGAGCTTGTTCTTTCAGAAACACAGAACCGATAGATGAAAATCAGATGTGTGAATGAGCCCTTACACATCAGCAAATTTTTGAGGCATGATGCTGCTACTGTTGGTAGCATAATTTGGACATGTTTTTTTTTTTTTTTTTTTTTTTTTTTTTTTTCTTTTCATTTTTGGGCTCTGTTGCCCTTAAAAAAAAAAGCTCAAATAATTCGATTTTTGCAATTTTCGAGTTTGGTGTTCTTATCAGCATGTAGATAGCATAGCGTGTTTTTTATCCCCCAGGCTTCCTTATACCATAGACCTTTAAAATATAACTTTAAAATTCCTTGGAGAAAAGATTATACAAAATGGCAAAGGAAAGGTCAAACTTCAGGCATTTGTTTCTTGAGCTTTAACACCATAGCTATAAATCTTTGTTAACACAGCATTGGTAAAATATTTCCCAAATGTATTTTCTTTTACAAATGCATTTCTCTGACTCTTCTTCTCTTTTACAGGTGGTTTTCAAGCCTCTGCTCAGTCATACAGGCATCCAGTCACAAGATGTCGTACCTCTCAGCTATAGGATGTATTTTGGGGAACACTTGTCCTTCTCTGGCACACTAGACTGTCTTAGAGCTGACATAGTAGATTCTGATACATCAAAGGAAAGAAGAAGTAAAAGAGCCAGAAGGTTTGTTTCTTCATTAATGTGATTGTCTTCAAATCTGACACAGAGACCAGGTTTTTGCACTGCGCATTTGATAAGTATGATATGAGATATTCTTTTTTAGACTATTTCTTTTACTTCTATTTATTTAATGTTGTAGGCAAGGAGCCATAAACCTACCTCCTCTTGAATTCAAACCGGCTTTAATGCTGGAAACATTCAGCATTAATGCAGTGATAATGGAAAAGTCTATGTGCACCCCCCAGAATTCCACCAGTGCTCTCTCCTTCCATGATCTCAGCAAGAGATACTACAATACCTTTCACTGCAACTTTACCATCTCCTGCCAGTCCATCAGTCAGCACGTAGACATGGCTTTGGTGCGGCTTATACATCAGTTCAGTACTATGATCGACGATATCAAAGCAAAACAGACTGATATCAAACTAAACCGATATACAGCCGGTTCAGCTTCACCAACACCTACATTCAAGACGAGAAAACACAGGGACTTCCGTTCCTCTGATTTCAGCCGTAGCTCTCGAGGCAGTTTAAATGGTGGTGCCAGGGTCAATAATATAAAGAACAAAAGAGCAAACAATGATGCCAACAAAAAGGAGACTAGGAACAAAAGCTCTTTGGGAAGGTCAGAGAGAAGAACCTCCAAGGTGTCCCGAAAAGGCTCAAAAGATGCTGTAGACCATATGGCAATTCATATGGATGACTCTGACTCCATAACTGTGTCTGAACAAAGCGAGCCATCAGCCGAGTGCTGGCAGAACATGTACAAACTGCTGAACTTTTACTCTTTAATCTCTGACCCCACTGGATTTTTGGAAAAGTCCTCGGAACCACTTGGCCCAGCAGGTAAGAAAGCAGAATGGCATATTGGTTCCTGGATCACATTTATGTGTGTCAAGCACCGCGGTAATTTGTAAGACTTGACCTACATGGAAGGGAGTTTTATATATTTTGTAGTGTCACACGGGTATTCAGTTGACCCTTTCTCCTCTTGTTGAATAATCCCCAGGAGGGAGGAGTCCGTCAGAGCCCACATGCAAAGTGGTGTTTGAGAATGAACAAGACAGTAACAGCTTGAACAGAAGTCAAAGAAAGCGCAGCTTGGTTGCAGCTGAACCACAGCACGTTACCTTAATTGTGTTTGGAATCGGCATGGTTAATCGCACCCACCTAGAAGCTGATATTGGGGGTCTGACAATGGAATCTGAGCTCAAGAGGATTCATGGGAGTTTTACCTTAAAGGAAAAAATGAAAGGTATTGTTCTGAATGCTGACAGCATGTGTTCTTTTGTGTTTTGTTTAGACTATGTTCACATCTATGTAGGTGACTTCGAGAAGACATTTTTACAGAAGAAAATTTTTTTTTTCAAAACGATACACACCCCAAGAAACCATGTGTGTGCCCCATTACAAATAAATTTAGTCTGTTGGATAATTTGCTGTTTCTTGTCACAATGTCACACAGTTTTAAGTTTTTACTATTGTATAAATAGTATTTAGATTTTTTTTTTCAATTATCTACAAATTTATTTATTTTTGTCTTTAGTGCCTTTACTTATTTTTCCCTCAAATTAGTCTAAATCACTAATGGCTTTTAACTGCATGTATTTGTGTTTAGATGTTCTGCATCAAAAAATGACTGAAACATGTGCAACAGCCCATATTGGTGGTGTAAACATTGTTCTTCTGGAAGGCATTACGCCAAATATTCAGTAAGTTTCATTATGTCTTATTTATGGTATGTTTAATAATGATATTAATAGGAATAGGTTTTAGATGGCACTGGGGGTATGTCAATGGAAGAAGCCTTCCAAGTGCAGTGACGCACCCAATGCACTTCCAGACTGATTTGCGTGTGGCTTCTACGCTATGGCAGGCATATCGGATCAATACACAAAAGTTGTCTTTTTCATTAGAGGTATATACTGTCATATCACTACTTTAAAATGTGAAAATGTTCTGACTAGTTCCCTTTGAGTTCTTTTATAATATTGCACTGATGAATACTAAGCTGTGCCAAGTGTCTGAGCTGGGTTTCCACTTAGAACACAGATAATTAAATTGGAACCTGTCTGCTCAAAATAACAGTTTAAGCTAAGCACATACCCTTGTAGGGGGCATAGCCCCTAGTACTGTCAGATCTCCTGATCAGCCATCATTGGCAATCTAAAGGATAGGAGGCAGGGACGCATACAAAACCTGTGGAGGTAACTAAACTGAAACTTAAGGGCACACCATAGTGTCACCAGCCTAATGCCTAATTAGCATATGAGAATAAAGAAGATTTTATGGCAAACGGAGGATGCCAATAAAAAAATGCACAATTTTTATAGGGGCTGTGTTCCTTACAAGGCTATATGGGCTGACAGACTTCCTTTAAGCAGTTGATAGCGATTTCCGTAGGTTCATGACACAAGGCCATGATTTCATTTTTGTAGGGAACTGGATCACACTGTTATCCTTGTATATACCTCTTTAGCTCCAACAGGGAATACAGTTGTGCAACCTGCAATTGTCTTTGGCATTTTTTTTTAATCCGCATTTAATTTTTAAGTGAAATTCTGGACAAAGTTTTATAGAGCTACAATGTCCATTAGTTATTTTACTTGGAAGTTTCTAATTAACGCTTTACACTACCTTTACCCCGAACCAGTACGTCCATGCTAGGGTCTGCAAGTGTGGAGAGGGCGCCACGTTACATAACCGGGACCTGTCGCTATCAGCAGCACTGCACCTGAGCTCTGATCGCTGCTTTTCACCATTTAGAAGAGTTATCATGGCGGTACTGCAGTACATAGAACAGTTGATCAAAGGATCGCAAGTTCAAGTGCCCCCTTAGCCTACGTTTCCACAATGAGTTTTTGGTGAATTTTACAGCTGCCTATTTAAAAAAAATGCAAGTAGCCTATTTTATTTAATGGGTGCAGAAATGGTGCAGGAAATCTGCAACATGAAAAGCTCATCGTGGGAACATAGACTTAATGACTAAAAAATAGAGTCAAGAATATAGTTTTTAAAATTTTGATTTTAACCCATTAAAAATAATTTCTTTTAAAAATAAACATGTCTGATATTGCCACGTCTGTAAAAGTCTGGTCTATCAAAATATAAAATTAACTGCTACAGTAAACACTACAATACAATAAAGTGGTTAAAACAACATATGTACCCTAAGTGTTATCAATGAAAACATTTTTCTAAAAGTAATCCCTTTATCAGCTTCTTGGACGACCAAAGTATCAAAACTAGTAATGAGCGAGCATGTTCGTTGCTCGGGTTTTCACGAGCATGCTCGGGTGATCTCCGAATATTTGCGCGTGCTCGGAGATTTAGTATGTGTCGCCTCAGCTGCATAATTTGTGGCTGCTAGACAGCCTGAATACATGTGGGGATTTCCTAACAAACAGCTGCAGCTGCGGCGACAAAAACTAAATCTCCAAGCACGCCCTAATACTTGGAGATCACCCGAGCATGCTCGTGAAAACCGACGAGCATACTCATCAGTAATAAAAACGTTACGAGTCTCAAAAAATAACACAAACCAAAATTTGTAATTTTTTTCAAACATTTGATTTGTTTTTCACCATTTAAATAAAAAATAAAGTCTATGTACGTTTGGAATTGCTGTAATACTGAAGAATCATATTGTCATTTTTGTTATATAATGAACTCCGTAGAAACAAACCATAGCGGAATTGCACTTTTTTCACCATTTTATATCACTTGGAATTATTTTGTAAAATGAATTGTTATCATTCAAAACTTTAAATTGTCCTGTAAAAAATAAGTTCACATAAGACTATGTCGCTGGAAAAAAGAAAAACTTATGGCTCTTTAAAGAAGGGAGTGGAAAAAAATTAAAAGCACAGAATTTAATAATCACCCGGTTCTGCACTGCTTCCCGAGTGCCGACAGTACACTTCCATTTGCTGGAATTTCAGTTCTTAAGTCCTATAGTGGAACTTCACATAAAATAAAAAAGTTTAAATAAAAGCAAACTTTTAAGTGAAGAAAAAAAAAACTAAACATAAAAAAATTCTTCCATTATATTATATCACACTAAATTGACATTATTCACATTATTACGTATGTAACAACCTTTTCTATCTCACACGCAGCTGTGTAAAAAAAAAAAAAAGTAAAAAGAAAAAGTATGCAGAATGAAAAGGGATAAAAAAGATGCACATGCCCTAAGACCAAAGGAATAATATCTTGCAAAAAACAAAGTCCTTTTTTTCTCTTGACAGGAAAAAAAAGAGAAGGCTCTTAATATATACAATAAAAAAGTGATTTAAAAAAAACAAACCTGTAAATTTATTGTGCACAATTGGTAAAACATAAAATAACTATAAATATATAGTATCATCAGATGCGTATCAGCTGTTATTTACACCCTTGCAGTGAATGGCTCTGCCAGCTAAAAGAAGAAAAAGTAATCACTCAGAATATGGTGACCTAAAAAACACGTTTTATAGAGATCATTTGTCTTGTGTGTAAAAGCAGTAAAACCTTAAAAAGAAATTGAATTTGGTATCGCTGTATTGTAGTGACCTACAGAATAATGTTAGCATGTTGTTTATGTGGATCGGTGAGCAGCATAAAAGGAGCCCTAGAAACAATGTTTAATTTCTGTTTTTCCGGTCCAAACTCCCTACGATCTCAGCTTCTCAGCGGCTACATTTAAAATAGCAAAAAGTGCATTGAAAATTACCCCTTGGCTGAGCCACGGACTGTAAAAGACAGACGTATCACAAATGTACTTCCATTAAACTACCTTTATAGAAATATAGGAGTACAAAAGCAGTAGAACAAGGCAGCTTACCACACTTTCTATACCTGTGAAAAAAGTATGGCTTTCACAAACCTATTAAACATAAGCATTGTTGTACCATGTCTAACCATTATTATTTTTTTGACTACATAAGCCCCCTCATTATAAAATGAATTGACATTATAACTGCTACTCATTGTTATATTCCTAGATGAATACCCTGACAAGGTTTAGTTTCCAAAATAGGCACACTTCTCTGGGGTTTCACCTGTACTGGTTGCTACTTCAGGGGCATTGTTAAAGCAACATGGCAACCAAAGCCAATTCAGCTCCAAATACCAGAAGGTGCTCCTTCTGTTCTGAGCCCAACAGTTTGCCAAAACAGAACTTTGCGTCTACTTATATGGCATCCCATGCTCGGGAGAATCTGCTTTGCTTAGCAATTAAAGGGGTGGTTGAGCACTAAAATGGCATATCTATGGAAAAATTTAATTTTTCATTATGGTGTCAAAATGGCCAATACCCTTGTTGCTAAATGCCTTTAATGCTGTAGTTTCCAAAATGTAATCCATTCTTTTTTTTTTTTTTTGCTGTTTCACCTCAGAATCTCTAAAATCGTCATCCTACGTTATGTAAATCACCAAATTATGCCTCGTGGGCATGGTTCTGTTCCACACCTTAGCTTTATTGTATGTTCAAGCAATGCATTAGGGTAGGGGTCTCAAACTGCATTCCTCGAGGGCCGCAAACTGTGCGTGTTTTCAAGATTTCCTTAGCATTGCACTAGGTGCTGGAATCATTATCTGTGCAGGTGATTAAATTATCACCTGTACAATACAAGGAAATCCTGAAAACATGACCTGTTTGCGGCCCTTGAGGAATGCAGTTTGAGACCTCTGCATTAGGGCAACCTGCACGGCATCTCTAAAATCAGGAGACCCAGCATAATAATTAGAAAGCCATCTTTTCACAGTGGCACAGGCTTGCTGCAACATTTACTTTGCATTTATTTATGGAAAACAGTGGGTCAAACTGCCCACTGCAACCATAGATGAATACTCAGAAGCGTATGACTTCCAAAATGATGTCCCTTTTGTGGATATTAGGGGCTCTCAGGGGCTTAGATTTATCCTAAGTCACATTTCAAGGCCAGTTTAAGGGGTTGATAGTGACTTCTAGGATTTTGCTGCTTCAAACAGGTGGCGCTATAGAGTTCAAGTCCTCTTCCTCTCTGAAGAGGAAATTTGCATATCCAAACACTGCAGTTGTTTTTACTTTCTTAAGTAGTTATCTCTACTCCTTTGTATTCATAAACTAACCTCTGAATTCTTAATGTAATTTTTGTACCAATAATAATACCAGTATTATTGTATCCTATTGTCTTTAGCTGTGTATGGCACCTCTTTCTGATCCTCATCTACAGTACAGACCAAAAGTTTGGACACACCTTCTCATTCAATGATTTTTCTGTATTTTCATGACTATGAAAATTGTAGAATCACACTGAAGGCATCAAAACTATGAATTAACACATGTGGAATTATACATTACACTTTACAAAAAAGTGTGAAACAGCTGAAAATATGTCTTATGTTCTAGGTTCTTCAAAGTAGCTACCTTTTGCTTTGATTACTGCTTTGCACGCAGAAAAGGTGAACGGATGGACACTACATGCCTGGTTCCCACCGTGAAGCATGGAGGAGGTGGTGTGATGGTGTGGGGGTGCTTTGCTGGTGACACTGTTGGGGATTTATTCAAAGTTGAAGTCATACTGAACCAGCATGGCTACCACAGCATCTTGAAGCAGCATGCTATTCCATCCGGTTTGCGTTTAGTTGGACTATCATTTATTTTTCAATAGGACAATGACCCCAAACACACCTCCAGGCTGTGTAAGGGCTATTTGACCAAGAAGGAAAGTTTTGGGGTGCTACACCAGATGACCTGGCCTCCACAGTCACCAGACCTGAACCCAATCGAGATGGTTTGGGGTGAGCTGGACCGCTCACCGCTTCAATTTTGAATAAATTCCCAACAGTGTCACCAGCAAACTACCCCCACACCATCACACCTTCTCCTCCATGCTTCACGGTGGGAACTAGGCATGTAGAGTCCAGCCGTTCACTTTTTCTGCGTGCAAAGCAGTAATCAAAGCAAAAGGTGGCTACTTTGAAGAACCTAGAATTTAAGACATATTTTCATGTATAATTCCACATGTGTTAATTCATAGTTTTGATGCCTTCAGTGTGATTCTACAATTTTCATAGTCATGAAAATACAGAAGAATCTTTGAATGAGAAGGTGTGTCCAAACTTTTGGTCTGTACTGTACGTATGGATTTTGTACCTTATGACGTACTTCAGTATTCATATGTCATGCATGTTTCATTTTATGACGTACTTCAGTATTCATATGTCATGCATATTCATTTTATCACGTGATGTTTGCTTGTGTTAGTTTACTTTGTGTAGTAAAGTTTGACAAATTAGATTTTCATTCATTTACCGGAAAGTATGATCTTATAAATCCGCTTTTTTGGAGCAGTGGGGCAATGACGCTAACTGTGGACCTTTCAGTGAGAGTTTAGTGTTTTTTTATGATAACCATCAAACATCCAATCCATGTCCTTCAGTGATGGCTTTACTGAGTACGCGAGTGTCACGAGGCAGTAGTAGGAATACAGGGGATGAGTAACCTGGGCCCCTGAACTGCCCTTAAGGCTAAGGAAGAGCCCTGTCTTTCCTTAACTTGGGGGTACACTTGAAGGTAGTGAGTCCCAAGTCACCGACCTGTCCCTGTCTCCTGTTTAGCCCTGAGCTAAACCCCCAACCCCCTCCCTAGGAGGTGAGACAGGGAATAAAGGGAACTAAACCAAAATAACCAAAAGAAGGAAAGACAGACACTTAGGGGTTAAATCAACTAAACAACAAAAACTTAGCTTTCTCTCCTGCAATGCACTGCACAGCAGAGTAAGGAACCTGATCAGGGAAATAGCAGAAGGACCACTGCGCTCAGCAAGCTCCTGACTCCAGCTTTGTTGGGGATACTTCTGCCTTTCGGAGACCAACCGTCAGGTGACGCCTCAGGTGACGCCTCAGGTGACCTTTTAAAGGATGGTGGGAGTAGTCACCGCCTTCTCCTGACAAGTCAGCAGCAATGTAATTACACCAGCCGCCATCGGGGGAAAAGACTGACATTAACCCCCGATGGCCTGAAAGGAAAATGGTTTTAATATAGAAAGCAAAATCTGCCACAGATCCCAAAGTGGATTGTGACAGCGAAATGCCACAGGGTTTACACTTGAGCATACACAGAGAAATCATAGCACAGATTGCCGCAATCTCTGATATCAGGTGTTTCATTCGATCCCATTGCTTCAGTTGTTTAAAATTCAGCCCCTCGCCATGCAGTTACTAATATTTCTGATAAAAGGTCTTGTTCTAAAGAGCTCGCTGAACTCAAGTATGGTTCTGTAGTAGGATGTCACCAGTGCAACAAGTCGGGTCATGAAATGTCTTCCTCCTAAATATTTCTGTTTGTAATTTTATTGAAAAGTGGAAGTGACCTGAACAACTTGGACATGAAATGGCTGACCACTTAAAGTTAGGTTAAGTTACCACAATGAGTGTTTGGTGAATTTTTCATGCCTCAATGTCCTATAGTTCCAGCAAAGTGGATGGGATTTATAGAAATCTGATGTTGAACTGTGCTTTTATTTTAAGCAGTGTAAAACTGACCTTCAGTACATTTTTGAAATCTGCAACATGTCAATTTTTCTTGCTTGAATTTTCTGTGCAGATTTTCCCCATAGAATTGCATTACATGTGTAAAATCCAAAGGTAAAGAAAGCATATGCGTTTTTACTGCATTTCTGTTTCTTAAACATCCTAAAAACTCATGTAATCCGTACATGACTGTATTAATAAATTTTGTCAAATCGAAATACCAGGATGTGTCAAAAACAAAGAAACTTTATTTAAAAGATTACATACCAAAAAGAGACAAAAAGCGGAACTGTGAATACACGAGTAAAACTCATGTAAAAAAAAAATGCAAGTAACCTAATTTACCTAGTAGTTGCGGAAATGCTTCAGAAAATCTGCAACATCCAATCTGCAAATATTCGTCTTTGGAACGTAGCCTAACAGAGTGGGGTCCGCAAGTACGGAGACACATAGTGCATAAACGTTACCAACACTCTTCACTCTGCAGATATCTAAACCTCCTCTGCCATTAACATCAGCACAAAAACTGTGATCTGCAATTACTTAGGTTTCCATGGCTAAGCAGCTGGATGCAAGCCTTATGGTACTGCCACACTAAACTATCCCGCTAGCGATCACGA
>VIAB01006059.1:92554-102786 GCA_009801035.1 Oophaga pumilio
CAGATTTATTTGTACTGATTTTACAATGGGGGCGCCGTTTTGCACTTCGCCTCAGGCAGCCGAGAGGCTAGGTTCACCCCTGTCTGATTATTACTAAAAGTCCAACGCTTTCACCTGATGAAGTGGAAAAATGAAACCACCAACCAGAAGAATGCTCAATTCTACATAGCAAATAATCGCTTTTCAAATTTATAAAGATAATTGGCCATTGTCTATGTTTACTGGCTTTCTTGTACAATCTGATTTCACACAATGTATACGCTGCTCATACCAGGCGGGAAAGTTTTGCTAGTGCGAGCGATGAATCTAGATAGAACATTGTACGCGCCAGTGATATAAAGGTATGGAAAACCCTAACGGCAGACTTAAGGAGGCTTGAAATGCACATTACAGGAATAAAGCTGAGCGTCTGAGTGGAGCGTGCATCTTTCAGGAGAAAACACGATTAAGACCGCGGCTATTTATATGCTGATGAGAATCGCTCTCACGCTGAGCTGGAATATTATACATTACAGGTGACTCAAAGAGTTTTGTCTCCTGAGTCCTGACTCATAATGGGACAGAAAGGTCAGGAACCAGACACAATCCTGCAAATTGCACATCCAGAATAAGAGATGTGTCCAAAAACCTGGGAGAGAGCGAGCCCGGCGGAGCTCCACACACTTATTCTAATAATGCTATACGAGCTCGCTAGGAGGAGAGCTGTGTAATGTGAATTCTGTTCACGGTCTGGGAATTGTGCTCTATTGTAGGAGAATCTCCGAGCACCATATAGTCAAATAGAAAGGAAAAGAATGTAGAGCAGATCGGCCCAGCAGCACCTCGGAAATCTGGACCGTCACGGTTGGAGAGGGGTCTGTCACCAATTGGGCATTATTGTCACTTACAGACCAGTGACTGGAAACACATACAATTCAAGTGTGAGACGACTCGCCGGCTTTTTTGTTGTCATGCGGCTGATAGCCTATGGAAATGAAGCCACCAGATTCTGTACTAGTACTAGATGGTTAGAAAATGGATGGATTGGACGACAAACAAAGGGGCCGTAAGAGTGGGTCTCACCGTGTAAATGGAAAGATAATCTGCATTATGCAGGGTGATATGTGATTGAGGCCTGCTCACACACAACCTATCATGTCACCCAAGTATACAATACTAAAGTCGGCCATTGTTACATTCCATCCATGACATCTTAGATTTACAGCGCTGCGCAAAAGAAAGAAAGGCGATAAGATTGTGGTACAGAGAAGAAAATAATTCCTGAAACTGTTCCGGCTTTCTTCCCAGTACACAATGATGGTGCGCAGCGTAGATCTACTGTATGCTACAACATAGAGACCAGTGCAATGAAGATGATCATCTGAGTACAAGCCATTGATGTGTGCTAAGGAGCCTGCTGACCAGCACATGGACTCATTAAGTGCAGATGCTGAAGCTCCACCAGGCCATGCACTTCTCTGCTTACACAATCCCAGGCATGAAATGGAATAGAATTTTTGCTTTGGGAGGAATGTGATCTGTCTACATTTATGTCAGGCAGAGGACTGCTGCAGACACTAAACTGTGAAGTGTGTCTGACAGTAGAAGTGTTTTGGCATTAGGGGTTAAACGAGTAACCCACCTGCCCAGAAGAAGACAGATTATTTCCTAGTCTTACCAGTCAAACCACAGCCCTTAGGAGCAGCTGAGATAACAGGGGAAGACAATCAGGCGCTGGGCTGGTGACACCATGATTGATATTGGAGTATTGCATTTATTAGGAATGCGTGAGATTTGGTTCAGTCCTGCTCACACTTACATCACACACATGACTGTTTCTTCATAGCTCTACTAAAGTCTGTATTATCCATCATATCTGATGCCGAGCTCAGGCCTAGCAGCAAGTGAGTGAACAGAGGGAGGAATCTCACCTGAAGAACTTATGAAGAAATGTGGCCTTGATGAAAACCTGGCAACCATGCAGTGGGGCCTCTGCCCGTGTGAATGTAAAAACACCAATGAGGTACTGGCCCGGTTAATTCTAACAAGTGTAGCTAAGCTCTGTGGGCTTTATTTGCACAAGATGTCTTAACACATGGTGGCATGGCAGGTTCAACCCATGGATATATCAGATGTCATAACTGATGGGAAATCGCTGGCACATGCAATGTTTTGCTGTCTTAGGTGCACATGTAGCATCAGGCTGATCAGCGGAGCCCCTGTACTGTTCACGATTAACACTTTAGTGTTGTTCAACGGTTTTCTTAAACATGTTCCTTGTTAACCGACGTCTCTGCAGCTGCTTCTTTTATTCCGTAATTTGGATATACTTCTCTCCAAAGGAATGTATAGCAAACCGAGGGACAATGTAGAATGAGAAGCAATGGTTTAAACGGCCTTCAGGAATAAGACCAGGTTGTGCAGCCGCTGAGCCTAACACTGAGGCGTCACAAGCAGCAGAACATTTTAATGTTACTATATGACGTCCTGTCAGGATAAAGATAGAAAAAGTGGCCACTTTGTACCAATGAGCCTGGAAGAAATCCATGCCTCCTGTTTTCATTGTAATTGACCCCCCTCCCATCAGCGTCAGTTATGGCCCCAGAATCCCGCGCCTGCGGCCTGCACTCTCTCAGGAATACATACTTCATCCTTCATTCTGTGGGCGCTGCTCTCAGGGATCTTCTGCGCAGGCGCCGACGGGTCACTGTGATCCCTGAATCCAGGGCATCCAGAAGGGAGGATAAGGTATGTATTTCTGAGGGAGTGCAGGGCGCAGGCGCGGGATTCTGGGGCCATAACTGACGCTGATGAGAGGGGGGAAGTATTACAATGAGTACAGGGGGCAGGGATTTCTTACAGCACCACATGCCCCGGAGCCTGGAAGAAATCATTAACATGAAGAAAGATTATAATTGTGAGGGACAAGGGAGAATCCATTTGGATTTTAAGTTCAGGACAGCTCCTTCCACTCCTGAAATGTGCCCCCACCCTTGCATCCCCCAAGGCCATAAAAAGCCATGCAGTGATTATCTTTAATTAAAAACCAAGAACAAGCCTTTGAAGCTCATAACACAAAGGTGTGAAAACTTCTGCAGCTGCAAGCCAGCTGGCCCTTTTGTGTGACGAAGCGCACGGATATTCATCGTCGTACAACAAATCACAGCAAGGCTATGAGGTATTGAATCTGGAAAATGACCTATAATAACAGAACACAATATCTCTGAGCCTAGCCGAGCACATCATCTGAATTGGCGTTCCTTCCCACATACACCCATGCCCGGCAGCCAATTGTAGCACTCTCTACTATGGAGTTATAAAGCTTAGCCACCCGGAATTACATACGATAGGCAAATTTGGACTTTATGCGCAGATAAAATCCAGCCAAATCCAGTGGCATTCCATTCAGAGCTTCGGGTGGAAAGTTGTGGGCCATCCACAGTTTTAGTCCGGCGTCACACACAACCACAAAAAATCTTATACTGGGAGCTGCTCCATAGATTAACATTGGTCCGACTGCAATGCGATATTTCATCGCATTGCAGTCGTCCGATTTTGTCGCCAGTGTGACTCCGGCCTTAGACTGAAAATCCAACTCTCAGAGTTGGGAGGAGAGAGGCTGCACAAGCCCACGGGTGGGCGCAGAGTGTGGGAGGAGAAGCCAAGGAGATAAGTGTCAGCTCCTCAGCTGGAGCTCAGTTTTGTAGTTTTCTTTTGGCTGGAGGACCCATTATCAGATGGAGCTAGGAAAGCCTGCAACTAATATGTGGACCCGTGATCCATCAGCGCCTCCCTGTGGTTACATGCTACATAACACAGAAATTGCAACCTATCTATACCCTATCCTTTGTACTACACTCCTGACTGCATACCTGTATATTTATATGCTTGTATATTTCTAGTGCGCCTTTTAGGCGATTAAATATAAAATTAATCTTGGGCTGCTCTTTTATTTCGATTCACGAATCCCCACGTCCGCATGCTCGGCTGGTTATATGATACGCTACCCGGGTGGGTTCCTGTTGTCGGACGGGGATTATTTCAAATGAGGAACTAGTGGCAGAATACCGTATTGTTTTAGTGAGGAACTCCGGCAGTGACGGCCGAGAGGTTTGTACATATATCCCCTCACTGGGAGCGCCTCACTAACTCGTACCTATAAGGGAAGCCTTTCTGGCGACTATTTGCCCTCGGTGCAGTTCACTGACTGACCTGGGGCAAGTGGTGGTGCCAGAGAGCCGACCCCTGCTAGGTCCTTCTCTCCCCTCCTCCCAAGGTGAGCGAAGTCGACCCCCCCTTCCCCTGTGAGATCCCTCACAATAACATTTCTCAGCAACAAGACCATTAATGTGAGGCAGACAGGTAGGACTAGTGTAACATTTCTATCACATGTATAAACATATTAATAGGTCATACATGTCCTGGGGCTGACACATTCCCTTTAAGAGTCTGTGAACTATGACTTACAGCAGGGAGTAAAATGGACCTGGAGTCAGGACTGTGAGGGAATCAGGAAATGTGTCCCAGATTTATGGCTTGCAGTGGAGAGCATTAAAATAATAAGATAAGGCCCTAGTCTGCAGCCTCCTAATGGTCTCTTAATGGCCTGACATTAGGAGGGGCCCTGCAAATTAGAGGGGTCTTCACTGCACAAAAGCTCCTTCAGAACCCATATTTGCAATCAATGAAGCACTTCCTTCTCCTCAATTTCCACAATCCTTTGTGTGATTTTTTGCCTGACACACACTGCAGATTATAGGACTTTTATCATGTAGACTTGTATCTGGTTTTATACCATCTTCACGTGTTTACAAGAATTAGGAGCAAGCGCTATGTGCTGGCCTACATCTGCCAGAACTAATGTACAGGGCAGAAAACGGCAAAAAGGTAGAAAGACACCAGATTAATGTTCCATGAGTGGGAAAGACCGAGAAGATACATGTACTGTGCCCGAGAAATGACATGATCAGAGTAGCACTTGCCGACTGAAATCTTCTGCTGCACCATTTTCTTTGGCCACTTTTACACCAATTTTAGCTATAAATCATGGCCAATACCAGTAATATGGAGCTCGTGTAGTTCCTGGTAGCAATTTCTTGTCCTGGGTTTGTTTCTCGCTTCCCAGCCTTTTAGAAATTGAGAAAAGGAAGCAATTAGAGAGAAAATTGTATATATCCCCACCCCATAATATTTGTTTCTGGCTCAATCACATATTCCAGAGATTGGAAATGAAAAGCAAAATGTGGAGATATGTGTGAATGAGAATGAGGCGGCAGATTTTGCTGGACTTATCTGCTGTCACGTTCCATTCCAAAATATCACCTGCTTTATTTAGGAGAGCGTTATCCAGTCTGCTCATGATGGAGGAATAATAATTCGGAGGTGCGTATTTCAGCTGCGCCGATGTTGGCTTTGGAGCTGTCGTCTGCTGTTTGCACCGCTCCCGAGATGATCCAATCTACACTAGCCAATTTCTCAGGTTTGATGAGTGATGGCAGACATTTGTTTGGTGACTTCTCTATAATGGTCCTGGACATAGCAAATAAAGGAAGAGGGACCTTTTGTTTTATAGCCTGTGTAAACCCATTAATGCACAAACTGTGTTTATCCTGAAATTCCCCAGAATCAGTTCCAACACCCATAAATTCCTGGTCTGCAGCACTGAGCACTCCACACACCTATTATGCCAGGTATTGGCTTGCTTTAGCATGATTTCTTGTTTTTAGGTTTCATTGGCAATCATTATTGTGAGATCGTTCGTGACGTGTTTGGAGGAGTCATTATTAGTGCACAGTTCACATTTGGAGGCTGTTTCCCGTTCCGCCTTCGCAACATTTTTTCACTTTTTCGTCACTTTCCCAGGCAGGACTGGAGAACAGAGAAAATGTTATATATGAAACGGATCATCTTAATCTGACATAATTTTTCTGGCATTGTCTCATGTCACTTAGCGACTTGCTAACAATCTATCATTAACCGAAAAGTTCATGTCTGGGATTAGTTTTATTAATGGATGGTAAGAAAAAAAAACAGGAGACAGACAAGAGTTTCATGGTAATTAAACATTTAGATGCAGGATGAGGAAAACAAAGAGCAGCCATAAAATGTCCAGACGGTGCCACATTTACAGATATGAATACATGGGGTCTAATGTGAGACGTGCTCATGTGTCAGAAGTTCTGCTCCATATCATCCTCCCAATGTGGAGAATTGGTGCGGCTCCGGTGACTCTTTTCTGTTCTCCTTGCACAGATGGAAATTGATGGCTTTCTCTTCTTTTGCGCACTGACCTGAGTTGTCTGAAAGGCTCACACTTCACTTCTGTTCAGTTTCTTGTTGAAAACTAGCAGGGTAAAGGGTCTGCTGTCACTCTAGGGGTCCGATATGAAATGGGTGAAAGCCTTGTAGCTGCGGCGAAGTGCCATGACCTGCGGCCAGCCGATAACACCATGGTTATTTCCATTTTTCCTTACTGCTGCTGTGATTACGTTTTGTCTTTCATGTTGAATTTTGCTTTGTAGGATTTCTCGCTCCATCTCCCTGACACTGGAATTCATGCTTTCTTCGTGGCTGACTGCTCTAGCTCTACGGTTTTTTCTTCTGGATGTATATCGGCCATATTTTACATTAAGTGTTGCAGCCACAACTTTTGGGCAAACCTTAAATCTCCTATCCTGACTGCGAGCTGCTGGCTTTTATCTGACACAGATTGGTCGCTGACTTGTCACACTGCGGAAGACATGTTGTGCGGACACATACTGTACTAGAAGACGTGTCTGCACAAGATACAGAGGCGGCGGGCACCAGGCAAGCATTATCTGAGCAAAAGAAGAGTATCCTATTTTAAATCCACCAGAAATGATCCCCACTTCAATCTGTTCCTAAGTCAGAAGGATTTCTGGGGGGATTTTACTGTGGACTTTGGATAGGATTTTATGTGTATAAAGGTAAATTCACACAGAGTGGGTTGTCACATCAGACGTTAAGGTGATTTTGAAACGTTTCTTTTTCACCATATCTGTTTTTTCAGCCAAGTTTGGAGCAAATTCCTCGATGAAACAACATCAAAGAAAAAACCCCACCAAAAATGATCGGTATGAACACATTGAGATCAATAGTAAGAGTGCTCAAAGATTGTAACGTGGATCCACTGATAAATCCACATCAGGCCAAGTTCCCACATTCAAGAATGCAGCTTTTTTAACTGTTTTTTTTTAGCACTAAAATACATACGCAAGAGCAATCTTCTCTTATTATTGTATTTTTGCTTTTTCATCTTAAACCTTCCAGTACCATGCAGTGTCCATGGCGTCCTGCCTTTTAGCACAACAGTTGCAGACATTTTGGAATTTCTCATAATTTCTACCACTTTTCAGTGAGCTGTTTTCTTTTTGTGAACCCCATCTTGTCGTAGGTGCTGAAATTAGAGAGATGCCAGGTATTTCTGGACTCGACCACACCTGATTGATGGAAACATTTTTAAAAATGTCAGGGATGCAGACTGTGTCCGCAGCTATCACTCATCACATCTTGTGCTGAGTGGAACTAATGTTTCAAGTGGAGCTGCAGAGGCGTGAGTGTCGAAAGGGCAGAGGTCAAGCGGTGTGCTTTATGTGACCCCACTGCCAGAGGACACCAACAGGAGTGCTGGGGGCGATGGGGCTAAAGATCAATGGTCTAGTAAAGGCTAACTGAAAAGATGGTAACAAATTGCAAGCTTTCAAGACTACTCAGGTCTCTTCATCAGGCAAAGACTAATACAAAATCTGAAGAATCACATATTTATACACAACACGGCACAAAAATAATGCAATAGATAAGACAAGTGTAACGCTGCTGTAATACCATAATTTCCCTCGGGATCAATAAAGTGTATCGTATCGTATCATATCGTAAGTGACATGAAGCAGAACTATAATTAAGGGAGAGGGATAAACAGTTGTGGTCATAGATAAGGAGTGTGAAATTTTTATTGTCCTCTGATTGGGGTCTGGTTCTGTGTTGTGATGCCCCCAAAAGGTCTGAGGAGCAAATTCCTTAATTGATGTATAGGAAAGATATGTATCTTCGTACCGTGTTAGCCAGTAGATAGAAAAATATTTAGGATTGAGAGTCCTCAGTGGTTGAAAGTCTCGAAAGCTTGCAATTTGTTATAATCTTTTCAGTTAGCCATTAAAAGGTATCAACCACTGAGGACTCTCAATCCTAAATATTTTTAATTGATGTAAAAAGCCATAAATCTGTGACGCTAGTCACTTCTCAGGGCCAAGCCGGTGGTCAAGGAATCCAAGGTCAGAAGCCAGTAGGGTAATTCATAAACAGAAGGAAGAGACAAATGGGTAGTCTGGTAACATTCTGAGGTCAGAGTATCGGGAGGATAATGGATCGGAGCTGAAGGGGTAAAACAGGCGGATGGTCAGACAACAAATCAAGCATATAAAACTCAAGGCACAGGAAAGCACAGCACAAACCTCACAAGATGAATGTACGTCTGGCAACAAGTCAGTTTAGAAGCATGGCCATTAACTGGAATAATGAACACATGAGACAGCCGATGCCTCACAGTCTCAGATTGGATAGTCGAGCTGTCAATCAACACACTGACAGCTCAGCACGCCACTGTACCAGATTGGATGGCCAAGCTGTCAATCAAAGTACTGACAGCTTCAGCACACCCCTATACCAGATTGGACGGCCAAGCTGTCAGTAACTCCATCCCAGACATACTGAGGGGCGGAACCGTGACAGTACCCCCTCTTCTAGGGGGGCCACCGGACCCCCCAGGCTTCCCAGGAAATTTTAGATGGAAGGCCCTAATTAACCGATCGGCCTTCACATCTCGAGAAGGGACCCAGGATCTCTCCTCTGGTCCGTAACCCCTCCAGTGAGTGAGGTACTAGAGTGAATTACGGACCCTCCGATAATCCAAAACCTTCTGAATCTCATACTCCAGGCCGTCGTTCACTGAAAGCGGTGCAGGCGGGGATGAAGAAGACAATGCCGAAGGGAAATAATCCTTTAATAGGGATTTATGGAATACGTTAGGGATGCAAAGGGATGGAGGAAGCTTTAATCTAAATGCCACAGGATTGACCACATCCAGGATCTCATATGAACCAATGAGCTTTGGACCCAACTTCACTGATGGCACTTTAAGTTTAATGTTTCTAGAAGACAACCAAACCGTATCACCAATCTTAAAAGCAGGACCCACCAAACGTCTTCTATCTGCCTTTCATTTTTGGCGAATCTGGGCAGTCCCAATATTCTTTTGAACCTCCCTCCAAACATCCCCAAGTCTCTGAACAGAGACCTCCACCCCAGGGCATTCAGAACTGATCCTAGAAAATTCACCAAAATGGGGATGAAAACCATAATTACAGAAGAACAGTGAGGTCCCGGTAGACTGATTTACATGACTGTTAAAAGCAAACTCAGCGAGAGGTAAAAACGAAGACCAGTCCTCTTGCTGAGCTGCCACAAAGCACCTTAAAATTTATTCCAAAGACTGATTTGTCCTCTCAGTCTGACCATTGGATTCAGGGTGATAAGCAGATGAAAAAGACAAGTCAATCCCTAGTTTACTGCAAAAAGCTCTCCAAAATTTAGAGACAAATTGTACTCCCCTATCAGACACAATGATCAGCGGGATCCCATGTAAACTTACAATATGGGCTCATACTCACATGCGTGGAAATCGTCCGATGCTCGCATGTGAAATCCCAGCTCTGGCGCCGGCACTCGGGAGTGGAGCGAACGGCTGCATATAAATACATGCAGCCGCGCACTCCACTCCCGAGTGTCGGGGCCAGAGCTGGGATTTCACATGCGAGAATCGGACGTATTTCTCGCAAGTGGAAAGGAGCCTTATGAGAAATAAACAACCTGGAGAGTGTCTCCGAATTAGGTAATCCTGACAAAGGAACAAAATGAGCTTGTTTGCTGAATCGATCAACTACCACCCAGACAGCAGTCTTCCCATCAGACAGAGGTAAATCTGTAATGAAATACATGGACAAATGAGTCCATGGTCTTTCAGGAATAGGCAATGGAGCCAATTCCCCAGCTGGCCGGCTATGACTGACTTTGGCGCATGTGCAGATGTGGTCTTCGCAGGTACGCGGGATGCAGTGACAAGTCGGAGATGGAGAAAACTTTAACTGAACCTTTTATATAAGGGCTATAGGAGTAATTAGTAAGCTAACAGTAAGGGCCCCGTCTCACATAGCGAGATCGCTATCGAGATCGCTGCT